>KB307198.1:0-36966 GCA_000328365.1 Capitella teleta | reverse complement strand
CAGGCGTCCGTGACAGGAGCACCACGCCCTCCTTCGGTACGTGAGTCCAACCTGCAGTTAAGAGATTGCTGCAGGTAAACTATACGGCCTCCGTCTTAATCAGTAGCCTAATGGCATTGCATCACTTGGCCTTTGATCTGAGGTGTGGCAAGGTCAGCCCATTGTGGTATATTCCTCTTCAATTTTTTTTTTTTTTTCTTTTTTTTTTTTCTTCGAGCTATTATAAGTTTTATCTCCAGGCTGAGAGACAAAATTATATACAATAATGTGGGATGTGCAATATGTTCATGGTTGCACTAGGAAAAGGGCCGTTCAACATTCTTGCAAGCGACTTCCCGCTTTTCTTGTGTAAATCGAATAACTGCATGTGTGTAATATTATGTCTTTGCACGGAGGAGATTCACAAGAGGGACAATTTCAGCGAAGATTCAGTCTCCGATTGCGGCAGCGATGCTCATTTGTCGGACGTTACACCAATATCCCATGTGGTCAGGTCCCGATGACCCCAATCTGTTTCGTCCATTTCCTTTCGTTTAAAACCAAGACCATGAAATGAACAAGAAGGCGCAACAGTAGAAGTGGGGGAGACATCCCACACGTGGAGTGACGGCGTAGTGTGACGTAACGACCAACACCTGAAGCAGCTGACATCGATCGCATTTCGTGAGCTCCGTTCTTCTTCAGCGGGATCTCGGATGGATGTTCCGCATTCGCTCGGGGCCTCTTCGCCGATGCACAGCAACCGAAGCAGCAGCGCCGAAAGCATCGTCCGCTGATCCGCCATCGAGGATACTTTTGGATCATGCTTAGCTCATCAATGTCGTCCACCTCGGCAGCAATGTTTTTCATCATCGGTGAGTGACTCTTCTTCTAGCTGTTGACACCCTTGCAGGCAAAGACATCGGTTGTACTTGCCAGTTTTGTTTTCAAGTATTTCTTGACTTACACAATAATATCGCGATACTCAACTTCTATAGGACACTTTTACGATCAGCGTGAGTCAATGACTCAGGGATAGGGCGCTCGTTTTGCAAAGATAGGCAGAAGTGGTGTCCGTGGTCCTTGACTATAACAATAACTATATATTTGTGTAGCTTTGATGTTGCTTCAGTTGGCTGATTCTATACATGTAATCGTATAATCGAAATGTTTTGCTTGATAAGTATATGATCAATAATGATCGCATTGATTCTATTATTCTGATGCCAAATGAATCCCGAATGCTGATTTGATGACATGACAATCAGCGAGATGGATTCGTAGCTGACCAAACCTTGCCACTCGTCCAATTTGTCGCCATGAAAGATTCAAGAGACCGATCCCTGATCCGCACCGAACTGTTTGTCAAAACGTTCCCTTCGGAGAAAAGCCTTCCTGGCCGACGACGAAGGAAGCTTGTTGAGAGGCAAGAGAGGTGCTTTCAAGGCAACATGCTCCTTGCCGCCTGCATGTGTTTGGAGCCCATTGCCACCAAGCAGCTCCCATTAGACCACGCAATCGTCTTGACGTTCGTTCAATACTGCGTCCCTCTTGCACACTTTTACCATTCGTCATTTTTCTCCGCAGAAATATTGTTGCTATTGCGAATCAGGGCGTGCTCGCGTCTCTCCCGTCACCCTTCAATCGAAACGTCTCGCAGACATCAGTTTAGCTCCTTCCTAACTCGCTTGCAATAGCTTCTCTGCATTTCTTCTTCTGATCTGAACAACACTCAACAGACTGCAACGAGGCACAATGACAATGGCATTCATCGATACCCCTCAAGACATTACATCGGAACACCTTGCTTTCTTGCTTGCAATCACATTATGTAAGTGATATAGAAGTTTACAGCATTCACAATGAATCTGCTGCATGGGCTCTGAATTGGGCGGGCGCTAAAAGCGGGCAACTGGAGTGTTTGAGACCCTTTCAAAGCGCCCCCTTCGTGCCCCACAGGCTCTCCTAAGATGTCTCGTGAATGTCGCTCTCATTACGCAACACATGCGTTAATTGAGGAGCGATTTGCGTCGCCACCGCCGCCACTGACGACGCTCTCTTCTCCGTCCGCATTAGTCGCTCATCTTCGCGGGATTATGCCATCGCTCATTCATCGCGAGTCTCGACGCCAAAGTGTCGAGTTCTAATTTATGCCTTTCTCTAATTGATCACAAATGGACGGTGGACCAGAGCAGCATCCGGAGCAAAGTGCCGCTGATCTGGTCATCTGCTGACCGCTGGATCTTTTCTGGTCAGAAGTACTGCTGACCAAAACAGTCGTTGAGTAAAAAGACTGGAGTTTGCAGCGGAGCAATTGTTACAATGAAATCGAAGGAAACAATCCGCTCGTAAAATGGAGTTGCTTTCACGTGACATGAAAGGCGTCCAAAATGAAAAGAGATTTATTAGGAATCAGATAGAAAGTCTGCAATTGGTCGCTTTGATGTCGCCCGCCTTTCAGTTAGTCTCATTCTGTGTCCAAATGCGTTTGCAAACAATAGTATGAGAAGATTTAGGAATGGAACATTTCAATTCTTTGTCCGTGCGTAGAAAGGTCCATGCCCTCCACTTCAGTAGACCTCAGAAGAACTCTGTTCCTGATCGTTACCAAGAACTGAGTCTAACGCATAAGGATGAAGTCAAAATTTGCATGATTTCTCTGATGATTCCATTTAGGATCACTGCTCAAGATGGAAATGGAGCCAATAGGGATAAAGACCCGGAATGTCCTAGAGAATTAGCACGTAACGAGAAGGAGCGAAAGGTCGCATTCAGTCCTCTCACGATGTACCCCCGCTGCTTGATTCTTTGCCACCGGTGCTTCGTTTGGCAATTCGAGTGCAATCGGCGTCTTTGACAGCAATCTTTGATTCCCAGAATCGAACCGCAAATCGCCGTTGATGCCACTCACGGCTGCGCTGTCTACCATCTCGGCAGAATTCAATCTCGAAACGCTTCAGGACACCGAACCCAGCTCCGAATAATATTGCTCGAATTTGCAAGTTTGTCCAGCCATTTTTTCTTCTCTCTCCTGGTCTGATTCGAAGCATTCACAGGTCATTGTGGGTCGCTTCACGAGCCACATTGCATTGCATGTTATGGAGGAACGCGCAAGGTCGTGCTCCGTGGTACAGTGTTTTTTTTTTCATAATTGGATTGCATGTCATCGTCTAAATTTTTTGGCATTTGATTTTGGGCTCAGTGAAATCTACCTGGGATATATACAAGGTTATGCTTTATGATGGCTCTGATCGTAATGAACGCTGTAAATATTTACCATCTTGATTTTAGATTTTTAATATTGGCATCACCCCAGAAACAGTAGAATTCAGATCCAAATTGCAGAGGTTATGTATGCAGTTGTTGTCATCGGTTATCAAAGCGATTTAATTCTATATTTTTCTTTTCTTCTTATTTTCTTTCTTTATATGATCGCATGCACACCTAAGGTTGTTAATGGAGTCTTGTATAAGGGAGAAATGTCGTGATTAATGGATTTGCAATGCATTATAAATGAGGTCATGACATCTCGTATGATTTCCCTACCCTACCTCTGCTTCCCGTGTATGTCAGGGGGCTGCGGAGCACCACTCTTCAGAGGCTATTCTTGAGAAATGTCAGGCAACGCAACAAGTTTTATGAACGCAATTGGACGCGCCATGAATATTTGATCGAATAAGTGAGGTATAATTCAATAAGAATGTTAAAAAAAGAAGTGCACGTCATGATAGAGAGTGTACAGCCAAGAAATGAACGATAATCGAATTCGAATTCAATTTGGAGACCTCAATCAACCGGTAGGGAAAATTGCTCGCTTTATTGAGACGGTGCAATCTGTTTTGGTCAGGAACAATGCCACAGGGGCAGTAGAGGTAATGGCTTGTGTTCCTTCAGCGTGATACTTTCCCAAGGTTGGCCGTCGTGGGTTGGCGCCATGATTGCGACTATCATGGCATCGTCGCCTGCACGGATCGATGAAACACCGGAAGTGCAACGATGCATAACGCCACCTGGTGGCAGGGGTGAGCATTGATCATCAGCAAGTGAGCCCAGACGGCACCGACGACGGAACTCGGCGTTGACGCTGAATGAAGCCGTGAATAGCGGAGCATGCCGTGCACCACGTCTCCGCTATTGGCCTCGTGCAGCGGGTGCAATGGAGCTCGGAAGCGATGGACAAAGCAGCGCTGTCAGCGGAAATATCTCCGCGATTGAGTCGGTCCCTTTCAGCCACCAATTGGCTGCACAAACGCCGCATTCTCGCGTTGATGGTGTTGACCCTTCATCCGAGTATGGATGACGTAAAGACAGTGCTTTCTCGGTGCGCTTTCTGCTGGAGCAAATCTGCAATCTGATGAAAGGCACTTGGCATTCAATGGGATGCGGCCGTAGATCTGAATCGACGCATCCCGAGTGGATTGCCGGCCGTAAATGCGCCACAAATCCCGCAAAGAAGACCAGAAATCAACGCTGCTTGCGACAGTCAAACATTGTGCGGAAATGCTACAGCTTCTGCAATGGCTGAGTGACTTTTGTGCGCTGACATCGACGCTGGGTCAGCTAATAATCGGCGTAGAACCTCACCAAAAGTTCCCGCACCGTTCATCATGTGGCGCTAATTGCATCGAAATCAACATGCGTCATTGTCATTATATTAATGAAGTCTTTGATGCAGCGCCGTAATTGAACGCTGATCTCACTCATCCCAGATCATCACTTAGACGAAGACGAAGATGCTTATGACTCCCTTGGGCATCTCATTTGAGAACTTACAGGCAAAGATCGAGGCACGTGTGATTTATTGGTTTTGCTAACGAAGATACATGCATATAACTAAGGACTGGCAGAATTAACCTCAATCAAGATCTTCCGTTGAAGAGTATAACCTCCGATAATATGATTAATACTGTGATTTGTCAGTCTATGCTTGTATTAGGTTTGATTACTGCATTTTTAATTTATTCTGGTTCCGTAATGTAAGAGGGTTACACGCCACGCCAGTCGTGTCTGTCTCCCAATCTTCTTGTGACCTCGATGTAAGCCCAATTGGTGTGCCAACCATGACCATGCCATGCGTTCAATTTCCTTCTTCAAGAGGTCTGCAATGACCATAACAAGGTGTGGGTGGGCATTATTTTGGTGAAATTGTCGGATCTCCGGATATTGGTAACCGTGATTTGGGGTTTTTTTATGGGGATCTGAGCTCATATCTCCCTTACCTGAGCAGATATCAAAAGTTTCTCTGCAGATATTGGTCGGCTGCATTCCTTCCCTGTTGCACATCTCATAAACATGGCTGTCTTGAACCAGTCCTAGCCCGGAGCTCGCCGGATTTGTCAGTCCTATCGGTTTACTGTCACTTTTAGGCATCCAGAACGGGGTCAATCCAAGATAGACTTGTTTTATGTTCTGCTTGACGACCGATTTGTTGTTTGGTTAATACACTGTATCCGATTTGGTGGTTTGTGACTCTTGGATCAACTCCACGCTCCAGAAGGCTTCTAGATACTACTCTTCAGGAAGTCGTCAACCTTCCCAGAGTGTTTTTTTTTTTCCTTCAATAGTCTGATTGCTTTTGAGAAAGCACTCGTTGTAGTATCGTTCCAGTCAATTTCATTGCCTATAAAAGTTATCTTGTCATGGGTGTACTCAAAAGAATGTTTACCGGAATTCACGGATTGGCTGCGAAAGAAAATCAATTTTGGATCGCGAACGGTTTGAAAATGAAGAGAATAGACTTGTGCACCGTGTAAAATATTCTTGTAGACCCAAACATAGATTATGTTAATATTAAGCCAATTATAGATCTTTGCGTTTCGTTTGCAAAGATACTCAATTTAGACATAAATGGAGTATCTTTGATCGCATCTCCCATCTTTGTATTTTGTATATCTCCTAGGTAGTTGTAAAAAATGTTGAAATCTATTTACCCCTGGGGATCTACAATAATCTTGAAAATGTTGATTACAAAATGTGTTGCTCACTTTTTGGGGTAATAAATCGCCAATGATGATGCCATGTTGATAACTATAATTATATGGTTATCGACATGGCCTATGGCTTACACCGAAATCCTCGAAAAGCGACTGGTGAAGCCGGCGTTGATGATTTATTGCGTCAAGGCTGTCCAAACATTACGACGCAAAATCAGACTAAACAAGAACTCACATCTTCAACGCAACATTATAGCGTCCACCCAGGGCCGGGAAGCCAAATCCCACTCAGGGTCCACCGAAATCGACGCCTGCATTGGCTGGCGGCTCGACACAAATGCATTTCAACGGGCAAGTACCAAGTTAGTATTTGATCAGGTTTCCTGCTCCATGAAGTAACACAAAGTTGTCAAAATCAACAAGGCAAATGTGTTTTGTAATGTACATTCAGTTGTGGGGCAATAAAGTTTGAGAATGAAAAGCGCTGTTAGAATCCGGTATCTGAGAATCTGCCAAAAGACATTTTGCCGACATGCCACTCTGCCGACCCAGCCATGCTATATAGTTTTAAAAGTTTATGACATTATGAATAAAATTGTTTATCATGAATTGTCACTCATGACATAATGAAATGCCGGTCGGTGTGATAACCAGGTAGCACCATGCATTAAGCCTACAACTGATCTGTGTATCAAATTTCATCAATATAACTATTAAACCACATTGTTAGAGATGTGTAGAGGGTTTCTGGAAAATATGGAATAACCTTTGAATCTAAGTACATAGAAACTTTATCCTATAATTGTACATTTTGCGCCATAAAAACGAATAACTTATTATTATTATTATTATTATTATTATTATTATTATTATTATTATTATTATTATTATTATTATTATTATTATTATTATTATTATTATTATTATTATTATTATTATTATTATTATTATTATTATTATTATTATTATTATTATTATTTATTATTACGCACATAAATATATGAAAACCCTCTTGGTCTTCCCACCCACAAAAACAGAGCACGATTTCTCCATCGATTGTCAAGCGATTGGAATCAACGATGAGAGCAGGGTATAAATAATTGTAATCATGGCGTTGGTCCCTGAGGACAGGCGTTAATCAGATCACAATTCACCAGAGACGGGAGTTTATTAGCTCCATGCAATGAAGTGCTGCTCCTCTTCGGTCTTCTGCCACCCCCAAGCTGTGCTCTTGTGGCTCAGCGACATCACTGGAGTAGGATTGTAAGTTCTGAGAATGTTGGGAGACCTCTGATGATCGGAAAGATAAGGAATGACATCGCAAGAGACTGTGAATTGATTTTGCTGGATAGTCCACAATTGTTAGGTTTTAGATATATCAGTATAGTAATCATACGATCCATAACGTCCACCATGTGCCAGTGTTATATAATAGAGGGCGATCAGTAGGAGTCGAAAATGCCCATTGGTTATAATATCTAATGCCACTCTATTGACTTTATTATTCCCCACAAAAGGCAACAACTTTCCTCCCAACTGATGTTTTTGTCTCCTGAAAAAAATATCATTACAAGTACAATAACTTCATTGAAATGTATCATGGGGTATAGCTATATAAGAGAAAGGCATACAGCCATCACACCATTGCCTGGTATGCATGTTCAACGTCACGGCTCGTTACGTCTTAAATTATCAATTTTTGTTATTGCAAACAAGACAAGCACCACTCGAACCCTCTGTTGTTCTTTCTTACCGAGAATTATGCACACAAAGACACAATAGCCGTGTTTGCTTATGAAACACCCTTCATGATATCATGCATTATTCATGTATTTTTCCAATTAGTGGTTCTCTCTGGACGACTAATCTGAGGTAGTTGGGCCTCTTGATTGGCTGTTTCCGTGCGTGATAACTTTTGCCGGAGGAATGTAACTTGGTCATCACGTGATAGGCGGCCATATTTGCTCGTCGTTTGGTTAACAACCAATCACCGGGCGCCGCTTCGGCTGCTGCGGGATGGCGACGTCCGGTCAGCCGTAAAAACGCCATTCACGCATCGACAAAAGCGTCGGAGGCAACGTCCATTGGCCACATCGATGTTGTGAATGGCGAATGTCACGAACACACCTCTGCTTCCATGCATCTGACGCATGCGTGTTTTTGCATGGTGCATAGCATCACGTACCTGCCATACGTCATTGTTTTGCCTCATTAAAGGGGTATTCGTTATTGCTGCCCATCCATGCACCTTCATTTCTCCCCCGCAAAACCCCCTTAACAAACACGCAAGCAGCACCAGGAAGTGATCCTGGCCTGCATCCCGATCCTGTCTGCTGCGGGACGTGATCCCGGCGTCCGCCCCTTGACACAAGCGATCCAAGCTAATGAAGTCGACGGCTTTAACATCTCAGCATCACGGGTTAATGCTGCTCCACGTCCTGCCTTCAATTCGCCAGCAAGCTGATCTGGCAGAGGGGATGTCGCCGTCACTCTCAATGGCCGCTCTTCCGACACATGCCTGTCTGCGACTTGTTAACACTACAAGCGGTGCTATTATCGCTCAGGCAACAACTTGTCTTCAGGCGACAAACGAAAGTCGGCTGCAAATGAGCGCCTACTGCTTCTGTGAGGTCCGCTGAGAAAGAAGCCGCGAGGCAGCGGCGACCGACGAAGAGGAGCAGTTAGGGCTTCGGTTAAGTGCCCGCCTCTCAACGACAGCCGGTGATGCATCGTCACCAATTATGCGAATCTGGCAGAATGTCATCGGTGCATGGAGGCCATCAGGGCAGCAACTCTGTACGATATAAATGCTGTCACTGGTTTGCAGACGAATAAAGAAAGAGAAGTATGCAACAGGGCGAATTACGTTCACAAACCGTCTGCTCACAAAAGGCCACTAGAGGCCAGTGGTAGATGTGGGTGGTTTTCATGTTTTGACGGGAACCAGTCGGCCTTAAACCGATAAAGGGCTGCTGGTTGAACAGGGCGAGGACCACATGTGCATTGCAGTCACAATGCCAGTATTCATATATACTTCAGCCATCAATGACATGATATCATTGTTTCAACTTCATATCTCACAATCCGTCTTCTTTTCGTTCTCCAGGGATGACCACAGTGCTGCTCGGGAGTCCGGTGACGTCATACATCATGGAGGATCATGAACCAATCAGCTGTCTCCAAGGACAGGCTCGTTGTCATGGCGATGTATCATGTCGGGTGCTGCTGGGCGCGATGAGACAAGTGTGCGATAAATCCAGTGAGTGGAAGACGAGGGATTATCGCCCGCTCATAACAATTCGCTCCCTGAAGGGCACGGCCCGTGCACTGCAGGAGATGTAATCGCCTCTGCCATGCACGAGCAGATGCCAGCGCCCAGGCCGTTCCCAATTCATTGCATCAGCAAAAACACAAAATTGCTCTGGCCCCATTAGAATACCGAGAAAAGAAATGCACTGCGATTGCAAGAACTTTTTGTCGCCCTCCCTTATTTTCATTATCCTTGAAAAGATAGGATTAATTGCTGGCTCAACCCAGCTAGAGTAATATAAAACTTAAAAAAAAAAAAAAAAAATGAGGTGAAAATGTGAAGCAATAAACTGGGATCCGGCATCCGTCCATGTCCGCTTGTGGATGGCCTGTGATGAGTGTCGCTGGTGGAGCCATGTGTCGCATGGCATCTATCAGCAGCGAAGCATGCGTCTAATAAGCATGTAGAACAAAGCCAGCAGCGGAAGATGAAGAGCGAGGGGCGCTGAATGATTTGCTTCATTATGTGAGACTCGGCTGCAGAGATCGGAGACAAATCGGCGTTCGAACAAGGCACATGCTGCAGTGCTGCCGAGGACGACGCCGCAGTAGAACAGATGGCGGTCGTCGCTCAGCACTGGATCCGAGGAGCATTAGAGGCGATCAGCGCTCGTCTGTTGGCGTTAGGCGGCCACCCTCTGATCAGAAAGCGCTTTAGTCGGCGCGCATCCGTCAATTAAAGCGAGCAGCAACAGCATCATTCGTGTTTTCTGCCGCCAAATGAGGACAGAGTGTTTGATGGCAATAGCGAGCATTTTAACGGGCAACCTGCCAGCGGGAGACCACGAGGTGCAGACGAGGGGAAGGAGGTAGAAGAGGCCTCGTGGCGCCGTCGTGTCTTCCTCAGAGGACCTGAGCGCATGAAATTGCATTGCGGATGATTTGCATCGAGCGTAATCTGGGTTATCTGCTCAACTGGCAGTGGCCAGATGATCATCCACCGCTGAGCATAAGACGCTTCCGATGTCCCTAGCTGAAGGCATAAATCATCTCATAGGCAGCAACGACTTATCCGCATCACATCTGCATTGCCCTTCCTTGATTACACGCCCTCGCTGTTTCAGCCTTATGTTTGCAGCATTAACCCCGGTCATTTACTCGGGGCCATAACACAGTCAGCCAATGACATGCTCCACGGCCCAATGTCCATGTCGTCCTTTTCAGTCCACAGCTGCGAAACGACGGAGCGCATGCACTGCCACTCGGTGCTGTCGGCGCTGCAGCAGCAACCATACTTCCGCGACTGCGTGTGTGACCCAATTGACCCTCACTCGTCCGAGTGCATTGAGCTGCAACAGATGCTCTACTTGCACGCCTGCCTCACCCGCCCAGGTCAGATCTGAGATCACCGTTTTGGTAATACTCGAACGTCTTATTAGCAGAGTTCAATGGCACGCAGCTACTGCGACCGTCACACCAGCGTCCACCGACTGTCAGTCCGTGGGGCATCATCGAAGAACAGGAGGCCAGGAACATGACCTGCGTTGAACTGAGCAAGTTGTGCGGCAAAGTCTCGCAATGCGCTCAGCAGTTGGAGGACTTCAAAGTTCACTGCAGGCAAAACAAAGAGAGTAGGACCTGCATCGCTAGCAGTTGGTGAGACATAAATACATGTACATGTATTAGCGAATCTTGGCTAGCGAGGAATTAATCGGTGCTGTGATGTTTTTGCCCATTGCCTTTAATGACTCGTATGATATAAAAGTAAAATTGCTAATAGATGTTTAAGAAGGAAATCCACCCAGAACCATGCACAGAGAATCCGAATAATTTACGAATTTTTATGACTTACAACAAAGCCCCACATAGCTGTAGTTATTGCTCTATTACGATCACCAATACCTACGTTCTCAAACCAATTTCGTTAAAGGCCATGGAATTGGGTGACAATTATAATTGTCCGTTTACGGAACCTGGACAAATTACTTGTAATGAACGATTGCGATTGCACAATGAAAAGGTCAATATTATATATTAGTATGCACTTTTGGATATTATAAAGCAACACTTACACCACTATATATTATTAGTCGTCAACACTAATTAAAGAACATGTGTGTATATTATATAACATGTGTATACTAGAAGGCAAACTCATCGTAAAGACAAAAGGGGTGACGTCATCGTTGCCTTAACTTATAATTGTTCAATCGATGATTAATTCATTTGATATTACTCAACCGCCTGTCAGAGGATGGCCGCATTAAGTACGATCCTAGATATGTTGGAATTGCAGTTATATACATTTGCAATGATTAATGGCGTGATTAATATGGTTGTACCGTTCATAATTCAGAGATATCATAAAGCAATAAACTCCAATGAATGATGAAACTTTAAAATCCACTGGCTTTCATGCTTTCATGCTTCTATGCAATTACGTCATAATCTGGTCTTGGTGCCAGCTAAACACCCGTATCAACATTATCAATAATATGTGCATTGAAGACTGCCAATTTTGTGTGATGCAGGCAACTGTGCCACGCAGCCATCGAGGGTCTCCGGAGGTACATCCCATCACTGCTGACGTGCCAATGCGAAACAAAGAAGTCACAGAACTCGGATAAATGTCTCCACCTGCAAACACGCATCTCATCGAATGTTTGTCTTGGTGAGCATCCGATGCTTTTGTCAATTGAATCAACACCAAATCCACTTCTTTCCTCATCTTCGTTTTCTGCTCGTTTAGCGTGGGCGCCGTATTACGTGCACTCGTCACCCTCCCACAGGGTGACGTCATACCACGATCTGGTCTCCTCGGCCGGTTTCCTGTCCTCCACTCCTGATGCAGCTACCCTTTCTGGTGAGCATACCTTGCGATGAGCAAGAGCACGTTCCCTCCCTGGAAGGAGGAGTCGCTGCTGGTGCGTAGAATGCGTCGGTGATGATGTGCGCTTAGCATTGCAGATCGCAGCAGTTGCCTTAGTGCATTCTGGCAATGCTATCGAGATGTCAGCTGTGGTGCCAAACTGGCTTCGGTGGTTGTCTCGTGTGCCTGGGACTCTTCTCTGAGCATGTGTGAGCGGACAGAGTGCCTGGATGCGATACGCAAGTTCTTTTTGCTTGTCCGACCAGAGAAAAGCCAGCGTCTTGCTCTCTGCAAATGCGAACACTCCAACTGCCGTGCCATTCAACAGGTGTTGCGACCGACTTGCTCTGTTATTGAGCGGCCACCTCCTTCGTGCACTCATTTGTTGCATCGTTGCCTTGATGATCCTGATTGCAGGTGAGGAGTTTCGTGTGTATGACCCTTGATAGTTTATCCCTCTTTACAGCACTAGGTGGCGATCATATAAGAAGCACTGCTCGCCCAGCAACGCCAAGATCTGTGGCAGTCCTCCAGCGTCGGCGAGGTGCCGCAGTGCATGGCTTGGCATCCAGGGCACAATCGCCACCACTAACTGCACATGCGCTCTGACGGATGATGCCACTCGGTGTGCAGACGCCCGCCGGCAGCTACAAGAAGAGCGCATTTGCCTAGGTAGGCGTTCGCCATACAAATGGCTCTAACCGCGTTTGCAATGGTCAATGCTATGCACTGCATGCTTTGGCCATTTGCAGCGACAGGGAGTCGTTCTCGTGCTTCTCCTGCCTTCTTCCGACAGCCATTAATTGGTGGATAATTTGATTTTGGGAGTGGGTCGGAGACACAACGATGGGGCTTTTGTCAGGCATCGACCATCAATAAACTCGACAGTTTGCACGAGAAACAAAGGCGGTTTCCGTTGCCCATTGCGAATAAAGTCTCGTTTCGTGAGCGTGTATTGAACCTTCAGTCCCAGTGATCTGCTTCAGAGCAAAATTACTTCACAAAGGAAGCTCGCTCGTTCCTCTCAAACACAGAGCCATTTGATGAAATCATGCTCAACATAGAATGTTTTCGTCGGCAGATCTGGCGGCTGATGACCTCCATCGCAGCCTCAGCAGCCTCAGCGACAGTGCGGAGGAGGACGTCCTCGGCGAGCAGCTTGCGTCCAATTCTGGTGAGCAATGAATGTCATGTGAATGGTGATCCCAGTGCGTGCTGCACATCACAAAGCGGTGTCTGCATCGCTGAAAAGATGCGTAATGCAATTTGCTGAATGCTGATGCTGGTGCAGTGATTGAACACTTGGCGGCGCCACTTGTGTTGCGCGAATTTCTGATTGACAGGCAGCCATCTTGCAGAGAGAAGCAGCTCATTAGTTGCCAAATCTCTCAGCGCCCGCTTTGTGCGAGTCACTCGGGTTCATGTACAATGGTTGGTTCTCTGGCGTATTGCAGGACGCCAAGAGAGTTGCTGGGTCGACAATGGTCGCTGCAGGCGAATCAAGCGTTAGACGCCGATCTCCACAGCTCATGTTCAAATTAAAAGCACTGCTCTGCTGATAAGCCCTCATCTGACGTGCTTAACCCTTTTGGCCCCAGCGATGCTATCTCAAAGCATAAGAAGGGAATGATAAGGCATCAGTCATCACTCACTCCGCTCAGCCAGCAGACGAAGCTCTCTGCATTCTCATTTTAGGACCATGTTCATGTGTCAGCACTTGGCGACCACTCGAAACGGCTGCTGCATGACTGCCATACCAACGTTCCATGCACTGCAGCAGTAACTGAGATTGCACTCGAAGCAAAAGAGGCCTGTAATTGTTCACACTGTGGCTTCCTTGTATTTTTGTCCTTAATACGCTCCTTTTGCGCTGACATTGACAATGCCTCCGTCTTGGGCCCTGTGCTCAACCTCCGAGGCAACAGAGGAATATGCTCATGCATATGGGGATTTGTGTGTCCGAATGCAGACTGACCCTGTGCGTACCTCTAGCTGTAATTCCCATGTGGCACGATTTCCATAACTCATTGTTATTTGTGATCTTGCAGAGTGCTGGCGTCAGTTGACTCACGGCGCTCCTCTCTTCATGAATCCCCCTCAAGTGATTCGAGTGAGTGGCTTTCATGCGTGACTTGCTCTTCATTCATTTGCATTGAGCAGAGATACACCAATGAGACTGACTGCCCCGAGGTGTGCGAGTGTTTGTCGCACAACGCCAGTCTTCAATGTCGCCACTTGCCGTGTGCAGCTCGTTCGCCATGCTCCCTGAACGAAGCTTCGTATGGTGAGCGTGGTGTCTAATTTTGAGTCATCTCACTTTTCATAATGCTGAGCTGTGATTTTTCTGGATGCAATTGCTGAATGCTGATGATTAGTTTTGTGGAAGCTGCTGCAGCTGTGATTGTGGTTTGTCGTTGCAGCGCATGGATCGAGCGTGATCCTACAGGACCGAGGACCCTGTCGCTGCATCCGGGCGGAGGCTGTGTGCTCTCGACCGCCGCATCTTCCGTCACCGATGCACTCGTCGCAAGCTGGTCAGTAGCGTTGTTGGTAGTTGTTTTTGAGTGGTCTGATTTTTGTTGGTTGAAGGGCTGTTCCTGCACGTTGGCTTCAGCGTCAGTGAGCTGTATTTGATTGAAGAGCATAGCTCAATGCGCATGCGTCCAGAGCGACTGGCGTTGAAGATGGCCACATTGCTCAACGGAGATTCTGCCCATCAGGTCTGTTCTCTTGTCTTTCTCCATATATCATTGGAATCTGGATGACTAAATCAATGTATTCTCTGGCCACATCGTTATCCATCTTTCCATTCTTATGTATGATTTACTTTTGTTTATTTTCCAGTTCTGTAAATTGGATCTCGCCTACCACGATTCTGGCTACCTGAAATTCCGCATCTCAGTTTCCTCGACGAGTCCCAATCACCATGGCAACCAGGTGAGAGTCCTTTAACCCTAGCATGCTGTCTTCATATCGTTCCTGATACAGACGTGCATCCGAGCCGCGCAGCACCTCAGTCTGAAGATCAACAACCGCGACAGTGTGATCGTGTACGACGCAGAATTGTCGCTGATGAAAGTCGCTCAACTCGAGATGGTCGAGTTTCACAGCAGTCAGCCGGCGTCACACCGGCCGCTCAGCCGGTCTCTCCCGCCGGCAATTCATGTCTCAGATGTGGCGTCAATATTCCATTCCAACATATTAACACTAACTTATATTTTGATTATGCTATTAATTTTCCTATGATTGGTGGCAATTTTTCTATTAAACAAATATGCAATTCCTCGAGAACAGCGCAATCAAATACATAGGTGATTCTGCAGACATTCTTTTTATACAGTGTTTAAACTATTTTTCTCATCCGTTGTTAATGGTTTTATTCATCTTTCTTTTTCTTTCATCATATTACATCACGATTAACGTTTTTTTCCCCTGATGATTCATGTCGCGCTTTGTATAATTATAGAGTTTAATTATAAAATTACATGGTGGAAATAATAAATATGCGTATTTTAATCATTTTTCATTTAGTTAATTCCTTCGGGTTTGCAGCAGTATTTTACCCAGCCACAAGATTCGAATGTGAGCTGGTAAATGAATACTAACTAGGCTTATTGTGTTGATGCTATTCTGGTAAGTGTAAGATAAATGGTGATCTTGTTGTGGCATTGCTTGTTCATACGGGCCCCTGGGAAATATACGATCTGACTCCAAGAAAAGAATATTACACGTAACAACTTTAAATGCATATAATAAATTGATAATCTAATTTTGTGTTTGCGGCATACCATTTACACGTAATTGTATACTCCAAAAGATAGTACCTGGTTCATGCACGGGCAATCATAACAAGTATGCACACGCAATTGTCATGGGGATATGGCCCATTGTCATATTGTTCCACACAAAATAATCTACATTTTCTGTACAATGAATCCACACAAACAATTTGTTTAATTTTCAAACTTTATGGTGTGAAATCCTATGTCACTGGGAATCAAAGACCGCCTTCGAATTTTCGATTTCACCTGTACTAACGATGCAACTGAAATTTCCCTTCGGGATGCTAGCGGTCATTGCGTCTTGCAAAGCAACGAAGCAACAGGGAACTGGATATGCAATTTTTGTAGTTTAAACAATTGTTCTAGGTTAAAAAGACATTGCAACCAGAAAAGAACAGTGTGAGCATAGCATACGTGTATATATTTGGCGTCACAAAATATAAAAGACGGAAAAAAGTCTACCCACTTATCTTGATTTCATGAATTGTTGATTGAACAGTTGAGGAAAGCGGTCACTGTTGACCTTAGTTTCCTGAATCATGCAGACAATCGAGCCAATCAATTGGAAGTGGCCAATTAAGGAGTGTATAGTACAAGGACTCGAGAAGTGTTTTCTAATATGTCCACCCTGGTACGTGTCCCATATAGTGATCTAATTTGCTGATGCATTCTAAATATTTGTTCGTAAGGTAAGATATATATATGATCACGGTTTAGGTTGAATGCCGCACTATAATCATTAAACTATCTGGAAAAGATGGAACATATTTGGATTTTTGTTGCTCTTGTCCTTGTTTTTTGTGACGGTAGGTGAATCTTTTAGCGAAAATAGGGCTCGGATTTACAGGCCCCATGACCTAAGAATGAGCTTCATTTCATTCGGAAATTATCATTATCTATTTCGGACCCCGCGCGTGACCCGAAACCCACACTAAGTCGCATTTTCACATTTGTAGTTTTAATTTCTCCTAATAGCTGATACAAATCCATTCATTTCGATGCAAAAATTATCTAAATCGGAGAAGTAGTTAAAAAGTTACAGTCTGTTCACTGGTCAATTCCACACGAAATCGAAGATGAGAAATTCGCTTCAAAAGTTTGTAAAGATTCAAAAGGATTCAACTGTCAATACAAAAGGCTTAATTATACACAAAATATCAGAACTTATTGGTGACAGACTGACATGATTCTTGTATGTGATGAAATAGAAGATGTTTGTCTTTATTTTTGCCATCAAAACATGTAAATCAACATTTTGAACCCATCTGACCTCTTAAGGCTTTTTTTTTTTCGAGAATATGCTCAGCGACTTGGGGTTTAGGCGCAAGGGGTCACATTTATCGATCAGTTCGTTGTGTGTAGGCTTAACTGATTTGATGCTCCACTGTTTAAATATGAAAATTAATTTTAGTAAAAATAAAATAAATAAAATAATAAAAAATTGCAAACTGAATTATTTGCTAAATACAATCATGGGTAATACTCTATAAGTTAGGTACGAGTATATCTATTGTGTTGTATTCAAATAGTATTACTCGGGTTTAAATAGCAGATACAAGTAGTATGGTTTACAGGTACTCCTAAATCAAAGTCTTTGTTCCAGAGTGTCGAAGTCAGACCATCACAACAGCTCCGAGCAATTGCTCCGTGTTACAAGGTGGAAATGCCAGCTTTCTCTGTGAAGTCACGGGGGATCAGAGCGGAGATGGCGATGATCTGAGCTGGAGAAAGGTAGGTAAAGCGGCATCAGTTCTTTACCGTGCGCCTCATGGTCATAGGGATCAATGCCAGCTACTGAACGACAGAAAAAAAAACAAAAAAAACAAACTAAATTGATTTTCGGATGTGCGATGTTGCCACTTTATTGTACCATGACATTTCAGATGCTTGAAGATGGATCAGTGTTTCTAGGATCTAACAATGATGTCAATGACGAAATCAAATATGACATCACGGATAAGTACAAATTGCATGTTAAAGACGTGATGATGGCTGATGATGGCGAGTACAGATGTACAATGTTTCCAACAACGCACTCCGCGTGGCTCAATGTCAATGGTGAGGTTTTAACGATACATTGACATTCAATTTATTATAATAATACCAAAGCTTGGATCTTCTATAATGCAATCAACATATGCATTGTCGAACAATTGAAAAGAAACCTTTTTATCCACTTGACTACAGTGCCACCTACATCAATGACTTTGACGTGGCTAGAGGATCGGACGTGGACTGAGGTGAACAAGACGGCCAACCTGACCTGCATTTCTGGACGCAGCAAGCCTCCTGCCTCTTTCAGGTGGTTCATTGGTGGCGAAGAAGTGACCAATGATACGTATTCCGAGGATGTCATCGAGGATGACCAGGGTGGGTTTGCTGGGTCAGATCATGTTTATAGCCCTATATAGCCCTTACAGGTCATAATTATTATGTAACAGCTTGCATGTTTCTATGTACGATTAATTGTCATCAAACTGTTGCTTGCTGATATAAACTATTCTTGCAAGGCAGAAGAATAACACATAATTACATCCTAGTATTGTATTCTGATATCCCTTTTGAGTAAACTTAAAAGCATGATAACAAGTGGGAGTGTATAAATTTAATTAAATCAAGAGAGATGATACCTTTGTGACACCTGATTAAAAAAAAAAAAATAATAAAAATAAAAAAAAACCTAAGGACGACGTCATCAAAGTTGCTTGTACCAATAAATATCACAAGATAATCACTGATGCTGGATTTGGAACTTTCGCAGGATATGGATCGTCAGTGTCGAGACTGGAGCAAACACCTCGCGAATCAGCGGAAGGCCAAATATACACTTGCATTGCTGATGTACCAGCACTGAAAAATGCTATAAAAATCGACCTTCCACTCTCTTTCTGTGAGTATTTATTTAACAGTTTTGCTGACCAATTATAATATTTTTACTTTCATTACAGCATCTGCTGCGTGCATTCGCCCAGCATTGGCCGTTTTAATGCTGCTGATTGGAGCTCTGCTAAAAGACTGGTGAAGTTGGTATCAGATAATTCAATTACATTTATTGATGTTTCTTGAACTCACCTATGGTACCATGAACAGTTTTTTCAAAGGTAGATAGATTTCAAGGCGCAAGAATTATTCAATAATAAAACACCATGGAAACGCCGAATTAGTTGTGCAAATTATACTAAATTGACGATGCAGGCTAAACTAGTGCAATCATTATTCCATATAATGCAATACTTTTATATGAATAAATGTATTTTCTACCCTATTCCTTTAACCCTGGTGATATAAATATCAGTTCCAGCACCTTACGGATAATGCACGAAAGAAACTCATAATCATGGAATATTTATTTTCTACTAAAAAAAGATTTCCAATCTTATGGCAATTTCCTTTACATATCTTGGTGTACACGTATTTTTTTATCTTCACGGTCTTTAATGGCTCTCTTTGAGGCGTAGAAAGCAAATGCTTGCATGAAAATGAACACAAATATTTGAATAATAGCCACGGCTAGTATCATATAGAGCATATACATTGGTGTGCCGTTGTCGAAAAAATACCCAACCAAATTTGGGTAAATGAATGAGGCAGACGATGACCCCAATAGAAAGAAACCAGCAGCTGTTCCTGATACTTGTATGTAATCAGAAGCCCACAATACAGATGTAGGAAATGAACTGGACTGGAAGAAGCCAGCCAATGCAATGGAAATCCATAGTATACTGTTCCCGTAAGCCAAGAAACATGCCAGGATGTACGCACATAACGTGGCAGAAAGATTCATGATAAGCACAGCCCGTGGCGTTAGCACAGCCGCGATACCGATGTTCACGACTCGACCAAATCCAAGCGAGCCTTGAAAGACGGCTGCTATTAGTGCTGAGTTCTTATTGGTCCAACCAAGGTGCTTAACCACAAATGGAGCAATGAAGCTTCCCGTACAACCTTCGACAAAGACGATCACGTGAAAGTGGATGACCAGCATGAATAGTAGGGTAGCGATGTGGCATTTTTTCTCAATTTGACCTCGGGACCAAGTATTTTGGTCATCAGAGTACTGTTTTGCTTTGCTTGCAAGACAGGGAGGACGTTGTAGAATGAGAAGCACAAAAAAGACGATAGCGCACACCAAGGATATGCTACTAATAGTGACGTACGCATAGCGTGTGAATTCCACATCTTCTGGTGTTGCTGAGAAAGATGTGCCATTGGTGGTATTCAGCGCATCATTAGAGTTGAGATTGGTGAGAAACGGACGGATGATTATTGGACCCAGAGTCGCTCCCAGCGACCACACTGCGTGGATGCCTTGTAGCAACGGACCTTTGAACTTATGGGTGTTCCAGAGCGTGATCCCATACGAATTTCCAGCTGTGATAATAAAGAAAAAAAAAGAAGAAAACTAACAATCAGTCAAATACATGTATCCACCTAATTACCAGAGTCTACAAATCCCATGCCAACCGCACAGAGCGAGCACAGGACTATGTAAGCATAGACATTGCCAGAGAATGGAGCGGATGCCATGCAAGATCCTTGTAGAACCATGGCTAATGTGAACTGGATCTCCGGGTTGAATCTGTCGAAGCAGAGAGCGCAGACGAGTGAGCCACTCAGGTACCCTACACCCCCTCCAACAAGCGTGCGAGCAATTGTGCCAGCATCTGTGTCAAACAAAACTTCCATGCTAACGATGGTCGGCCCAACAATGCTGCTGATCAAACCCTATCACACACATACAATGATGAAATCCATAAACACATCAAGGTGCAACTCACCAGTCCCAGGAATGAAGCGTAAAGAGAGAACGACTTCCCAGCCCAGTACTTATTCACACTCTCATCTTTGATTTCCTCTGCAAAGGTGAGGTTTCCAAACGAAGTTTCCTTCTCTTCTTGATCTAGCATTGCACAATCCTGGCCAGTTTCCAATCCACTATCCACGTCCGGTAGCTGGATATCCTCCTCGGATTTCTCCATATCATAAATTAAAAACTCCTGATCCTCTAATGTGTGAATGTGCGCAATGTTATCACACAGCGTGGACTTTCACCCTCTGGATTCAAGTATGCGGTTTAGTTACGATACTTAACCGCTTAATTACTCAAGTGTATTCATTTACACTTAGAGAAATTTAGATAAGACGTAACTGTGAGTCATTTGACCATGACCCGATTTCATGAACGTGGTGGTTATGCTCGGTTTAACCATGCAGATTAAGCTGATTCTCACAAGGATTAACTCGGGTTATTTCATAAACATGGGTTTAAATAATTGGAGTTTATGCTGGCAGCCACGAATATAATTTTCACTGTTTCCCTGGTCATATATAAAATGACACAGGCACACACCGATGACAGGTGATATCTCATTGGCTGCTATTTATATTCAGCAAAAACTGTGAATTCATTTTCACTCGCCTCGCCTTAATTGTGAGCCATCTTGGGAATTCCGAGTGACGTCATATGAAATCGAGTGATGTACATAAATTGCGGAGAGTTTTTTTTTGTGGCCACGAACGTTATGCAATGTAAACATCCGCCAGTATTGCGTCACTCAGATTGAAATTTCGCGCCTTTCTTAGAAATCAGGCCGGCGTTGTATAAAAAGTTGAAAATTGAATATTTTTTTAAAAGAGTCCACAACTATTGAGATTACGATTAAAACGGATCTTTTGTGATGAATTCATGAGAAAATTTGTAATTTTGTTTATTATTGTTATTATAGTTATATACTATTGTAATATTATTGTTGGTGAAAAGCGATTTTTCACCAAGATAGATAAGCTTTAGGTAAGTTCACAATTCTGAAATACTAATTGTAATTATCACATTATTATTTTATGCATCCATTAATTTATAAGTGCTACACTGTACTCATATGCAATAACTATAAGCGGACAACGACCTAAATTCCAAAGAGCGATTTTAACGGACTTTTTTTCTAGAAGCATCTTTCAAAAACACAAGCCTAAATCCTTAACAATCTACGATTATGATTGTTGCAATTTATTTTGGGTCTCTTTTTTTTTTTTTTTTTTTTTTTGCATAACTAGATGAACTAAACTAAATCTTTCACTGAAAATCCTGTCTCTCGCGTGGCCCTTGATGTGTTCACAACGAAAATAACCGATACAGATGTCAGTACAGTGATTAAAATATGGAAAAAAGAATCGAACAAAAAATCAATCATTCTTCCAACATGCGACCAATGGGGGGCACCGAATAGCACAGTGGGTTAAACCGCTGTCTGCACTCCTATGCCGACCGTGGGGTCGAGGTCCCGGGTTTGAGACCCGATCAAGCCACGGGCGTTATGATTGTGAATTATAATTGTAATCCGTTATAATTGTAATTCTTCGGTGACTCTGCAGTGCTGCCCAATTGCGTAACAAGGCCGGGCGCTGTTTACTACTGTCTATGTAAAAAACCCTTGGGATTTATCGATAAGAGTAGGGGGAAACCCCGGTCCCGGGCCTTCTGGTCTGGCGCCCGTATCACCCGAATGGGTTGGGTGGAGCCGTAAAACCCCATCACTCACTCACATCCGACCAATGAATACTGTATAAGATAAATAATTATAGTTGATATTTATCACCCACATCCATGGATTTTGGTGAATATAATTTCAAATATTTTTAGACTAATTTCCTACACGTGTAGTCCACGTGATGGTAAATTAGTTATAATAATAGTACTATTTGTACCATTGACAATTTTTCACTCAGAATTAAGGTTTGATAAATTAGAAATAGTTTCCAAGTTATTTGAGAGAGTCAAAGGCCCTTGGAGTGAGGAGTTTATCCAGGCACTATTCGTCGCTAAATAGTTTGCAGTGTGCCAGTGTACCAGTTCAATCGTGTTTCCACCCAGTGACAGCAGACCCAGTGAACTGCCAGATCACGACATATACATGTATTAATTCATTACTTATGAAACCACAAAGAAACGCAACCGACAAACATGTCATCTGCAGGAAATTTGGAAATTGGCCCCGAGAGGAAAAAAGGAAGACTAAAATCTAAAAATGAATCCAGTGCTAAATTATGAATATATTAAAATCCACTTGTTTCAGCAAGATGATACTTATCTCTAATCTGTCCGGAGTCAGAACAGCAAACAGGTTTCTTGCACACATTATAACAATACTCAGGGCCTTAATTTTCTTAATATTTTTTTTTACCCAGCACATTCCCCAGAATTGTCGCCAATAGATTAAGGGTGAACTGGAGCTAGTCTGTTCACCGCCACAACATATAATTATATATTGTGAGCGCCACTTTCTAATTCTGGCCCATAGTAATGACAGAATCGCACACACTGGCAGGATTGAAATCTCACCAACGCTCGGAATAATTATGATGTTGGCGCCATAGATATGGAGGTTTGTGTCAAACCAACCCCGACGTCTCTAGTTGTCGCAACCAAGATGTTCCTTTCTTTTGGGCATTATTATCGTATCATTATAATAATTATAGTGCTTTAGTCTTGTGAGCTTTCGTTGTGTGTGATTTTCTTATAATTCAATAATATGATTATTCCAGAGCAAATGACAAAATTTAGATACAGATATCACTTCATGCGTTCATATTGTATATTATATTAATATACCATATGTACATGTATAATAGTATATTCTGAAATATGAATACTTGGTTGTAATACTTTGTACGTGAATTATCATTATTGTGTCCAAATCAAAGGTTTATCGTTTGAAATAATGAAAATTGACTAAACACAAGACAAAGCTTTAAAAAATAAAGTGTATACTTAACATTATATACATTTTTTTTGATAGAAAGTTTAACGAATCATTGCTTAGTACAATAAATTCAAGACTATTTAACAACAAAACATCACATTCGGCGTGTATATGATGAGGCACTATTTACATATGAAAAAGAAAATGATTGTTCATGATACCGTGAGCAATGTGGATTCCCATTGAATTGCATACAATTTTGAATCTTTGATACACATTAACCGCTAATGTGTGACATCATAGAATACTTATTGCTGATAATACGAAAAGAATAATTAATGCGCAAAAATGAAGATTAATGGACTTGTTTGAGGAATCAAGAGCCGGCAGAAGAGACCGGCTGAGCGGCCGGTGTGACGCCGGCTGACTGCTGTGAAACTCGACCATCTCGAGTTGAGCGACTTTCATCAGCGACAATTCTGCGTCGTACACGATCACACTGTCGCGGTTGTTGATCTTCAGACTGAGGTGCTGCGCGGCTCGGATGCACGTCTGTATCAGGAACGATATGAAGACAGCATGCTAGGGTTAAAGGACTCTCACCTGGTTGCCATGGTGATTGGGACTCGTCGAGGAAACTGAGATGCGGAATTTCAGGTAGCCAGAATCGTGGTAGGCGAGATCCAATTTACAGAACTGGAAAATAAACAAAAGTAAATCATACATAAGAATGGAAAGATGGATAATGATGTGGTCACAGAGTACATCAATTCAGTCATCCAGATTCTAGTGATATGGAGAAATAAGGGAAGAGAACAGACCTGCTGAGCAGAATCTCCGTTGAGCAATGTGGCCATTTTCAACGCCAGTCGCTCTGGACGCATGCGCATTGAGCTATGCTCTTCAATCAAATACAGCTCACTGACGCTGAAGCCAACGTGCAGGAACAGCCCTTCAACCAACAAAAATCAGACCACTCAAAAACAACTACCAACAACGCTACTGACCAGCTTGCGACGAGTGCATCGGTGACGGAAGATGCGGCGGTCGAGAGCACACAGCCTCCGCCCGGATGCAGCGACAGGGTCCTCGGTCCTGTAGGATCACGCTCGATCCATGCGCTGCAACGACAAACCACAATCACAGCTGCAGCAGCTTCCACAAAACTAATCATCAGCATTCAGCAATTGCATCCAGAAAAATCACAGCTCAGCATTATGAAAAGTGAGATGACTCAAAATTAGACACCACGCTCACCATACGAAGCTTCGTTCAGGGAGCATGGCGAACGAGCTGCACACGGCAAGTGGCGACATTGAAGACTGGCGTTGTGCGACAAACACTCGCACACCTCGGGGCAGTCAGTCTCATTGGTGTATCTCTGCTCAATGCAAATGAATGAAGAGCAAGTCACGCATGAAAGCCACTCACTCGAATCACTTGAGGGGCATTCATGAAGAGAGGAGCGCCGTGAGTCAACTGACGCCAGCACTCTGCAAAATCACAATTAACAATGAGTTATGGAAATCGTGCCACATGGGAATTACAGCTAGAGGTACGCACAGGGTCAGTCTGCATTCGGACACACAAATCTCCATATGCAGGAGCATATTTCTCTGGTGCCTGGGAGGTTGAGCACAGGGCCCAAGACGGAGGCATTGTCAATGTCAGCGCAAAAGGAGCGTATTAAGGACAAAAATACAAGGAACCACAGTGTTAACAATTACAGGCCTCTTTTGCTTCGAGTGCAATCTCAGTTACTACTGCAGTGCATGGAGCGTTGGTATGGCAGTCATGCAGCAGCCGTTTCGAGTGGTCGCCAAGTGCTGACACATGAACATGGTCCTAAAATGAGAATGCAGAGAGCTTCGTCTGCTGGCTGAGCGGAGTGAGTGATGACTGATGCCTTATCATTCCCTTCTTATGCTTTGAGATAGTATCGCTGGGGCCAAAAGGGTTAAGCGCGTCAGATGAGGGCTTATCACCAGAGCAGTGCTTTTAATTTGAGCACGAGCTGTGGAGATCGGCGTCTAACGCTTGATTCGCCTGCAGCGACCATTGTCGACCCAGCAACTCTCTTGGCGTCCTGCAATCCGCCAGAGAACCAACCATTGTACATGAACCCGAGTGACTCGCACAAAGCGGGCGCTGAGAGACTTGGCAACTAATGAGCTGCTTCTCTTTGCAAGATGGCTGCCTGTCAATCAGAAATTCGCGCAACACAAGTGGCGCCGCCAAGTGTTCAATCACTGCACCAGCATCAGCATTCAGCAAATTGCATTACGCATCGTTTCAGCGATGCAGACACCGCTTTGTGATGTGCAGCACGCACTGGGATCACCATTCACGTGACATTCATTGCTCACCAGAATTGGACGCAAGCTGCTCGCCGAGGACGTCCTCCTCCGCACTGTCGCTGAGGCTGCTGAGGCTGCGATGGAGGTCATCAGCCGCCAGATCTGCCGACGAAAACATTCTATGTTGAGCATGATTTCATCAAATGGCTCTGTGTTTGAGAGGAACGAGCGAGCTTCCTTTGTGAAGTAATTTTGCTCTGAAGCAGATCACTGGGACTGGAGGTTCAATACACGCTCAGGAAATGAGACTTTATTCGCAATGGGCAACGGAAACCGCCTTTGTTTCTCGTGCAAACTGTCGAGTTTATTGATGGTCGATGCCTGACAAAAGCCCCATCGTTGTGTCTCCGACCCACTCGCAAAATCAAATTATCCACCAATTAATGGCTGTCGGAAGAAGGCAGGAGACGCAAGAGAACGACTCCCTGTCGCTGCAAATGGTCAAAGCATGCAGTGCATAGCATTGACCATTGCAAACGCGGTTAGAGCCATTTGTATGGCGGACGCCTACCTAGGCAAATGCGCTCTTCTTGTAGCTGCCGGCGGGCGTCTGCACACCGAGTGGCATCATCCGTCAGAGCGCATGTGCAGTTAGTGGTGGCGATTGTGCCCTGGATGCCAAGCCATGCACTGCGGCACCTCGCCGACGCTGGAGGACTGCCACAGATCTTGGCGTTGCTGGGCGAGCAATGCTTCTTATATGATCGCCACCTAGTGCTGTAAAGGGGGATAAACTATCAAGGGTCATACACACGAAACTCCTCACCTGCAATCAGGATCATCAAGGCAACGATGCAACAAATGAGTGCACGAAGGAGGTGGCCGCTCAATAACAGAGCAAGTCGGTCGCAACACCTGTTGAATGGCACGGCAGTTGGAGTGTTCGCATTTGCAGAGAGCAAGACGCTGGCTTTGCTCTGGTCGGACAAGCAGAAAGAACTTGCGTATCGCATCCAGGCACTCTGTCCGCTCACACATGCTCAGAGAAGAGTCCCAGGCACACGAGACAACCACCGAAGCCAGTTTGGCACCACAGCTGACATCTCGATAGCATTGCCAGAATGCACTAAGGCAACTGCTGCGATCTGCAATGCTAAGCGCACATCATCACCGACGCATTCTACGCACCAGCAGCGACTCCTCCTTCCAGGGAGGGAACGTGCTCTTGCTCATCGCAAGGTATGCTCACCAGAAAGGGTAGCTGCATCAGGAGTGGAGGACAGGAAACCGGCCGAGGAGACCAGATCGTGGTATGACGTCACTCTGTGGGAGGGTGACGAGTGCACGTAATACGGCGCCCACGCTAAACGAGCAGAAAACGAAGATGAGGAAAGAAGTGGATTTGGTGTTGATTCAATTGACAAAAGCATCGGATGCTCACCAAGACAAACATTCGATGAGATGCGTGTTTGCAGGTGGAGACATTTATCCGAGTTCTGTGACTTCTTTGTTTCGCATTGGCACGTCAGCAGTGATGGGATGTACCTCCGGAGACCCTCGATGGCTGCGTGGCACAGTTGCCTGCATCGCACAAAATTAGCAGTTTTCAATGCACCCCAAACATGACATTGATAAGGGTGTTTAGCTGGCAAAGCCCCGTATGATCAGATTATTGCTCAATGCACGCTGAATGGTTGATTTTTTTTTGGTGCTAAGTAATAAGGACTGGTGGTTTGAGTGTGCGACACCATGCACATCATTTCATTTATTGACTCATTCTTAGTGTATAGCCTCACGTGTATATTGTATGGAGAGCAGTAACACAATATAGCAGTATTAACATCACGACTAAAAATATATAGTGGTGTTAGTGTGTCTTTATAATATCCAAAAGTGCATACTAATATATAATATTGACTTTTTCATTGTGTAATCGCAATCGTTCATTACAAGTAATTTGTCCAGGTTCCGTAAACGGACAGTAATAATTGTCACCCAATTCCATGGCCTTTTAAGGAAATTGGTTTGAGAACGTAGGTATTGGTGATCGTAATAGAGCAATAACTACAGCTATGTGGGGCTTTGTTGTAAGTCATAAAAATTCGTAAATTATTCGGATTCTCTGTGCAAGGTTCTGAGTGGATTTCCTTCTTAAACATCAATTAGCAAATTTACTTTTATATCATACGAGTCATTAAAGGCAATGGGCAGAAACATCACAGCACCGATTAATTCCTCAACAGCCAAGATTCTCTAATACATGTACATGTATTTATGTCTCACCAACTGCTAGCGATGCAGGTCCTACTCTCTTTGTTTTGCCTGCAGTGAACTTTGAAGTCCTCCAACTGCTGAGCGCATTGCGAAACTTTGCCGCACAACTTGCTCAGTTCAACGCAGGTCATGTTCCTGGCCTCCTGTTCTTCGATGATGCCCCACGGACTGACAGTCGGTGGACGCTGGTGTGACGGTCGCAGTAGCTGCGTGCCATTGAACTCTGCTAATAAGACGTTCGAGTATTACCAAAAAGGTGATCTCAGATCTGACCTGGGCGGGTGAGGCAAGCGTGCAAGTAGAGCATCTGTTGCAGCTCAATGCACTCGGACGAGTGAGGGTCAATTGGGTCACACACGCAGTCGCGGAAGTATGGTTGCTGCTGCAGCGCCGACAGCACCGAGTGGCAGTGCATGCGCTCCGTCGTTTCGCAGCTGTGGACTGAAAAGGACGACATGGACATTGGGCCGTGGAGCATGTCATTGGCTGGCTGTGTTATGGCCCCGAGTAAATGACCGGGGTTAATGCTGCAAACATAAGGCTGAAACAGCGAGGGCGTGTAATCAAGGAAGGGCAATGCAGATGTGATGCGGATAAGTCGTTGCTGCCTATGAGATGATTTATGCCTTCAGCTAGGGACATCGGAAGCGTCTTATGCTCAGCGGTGGATGATCATCTGGCCACTGCCAGTTGAGCAGATAACCCAGATTACGCTCGATGCAAATCATCCGCAATGCAATTTCATGCGCTCAGGTCCTCTGAGGAAGACACGACGGCGCCACGAGGCCTCTTCTACCTCCTTCCCCTCGTCTGCACCTCGTGGTCCCCCGCTGGCAGGTTGCCCGTTAAAATGCTCGCTATTGCCATCAAACACTCTGTCCTCATTTGGCGGCAGAAAACACGAATGATGCTGTTGCTGCTCGCTTTAATTGACGGATGCGCGCCGACTAAAGCGCTTTCTGATCAGAGGGTGGCCGCCTAACGCCAACAGACGAGCGCTGATCGCCTCTAATGCTCCTCGGATCCAGTGCTGAGCGACGACCGCCATCTGTTCTACTGCGGCGTCGTCCTCGGCAGCACTGCAGCATGTGCCTTGTTCGAACGCCGATTTGTCTCCGATCTCTGCAGCCGAGTCTCACATAATGAAGCAAATCATTCAGCGCCCCTCGCTCTTCATCTTCCGCTGCTGGCTTTGTTCTACATGCTTATTAGACGCATGCTTCGCTGCTGATAGATGCCATGCGACACATGGCTCCACCAGCGACACTCATCACAGGCCATCCACAAGCGGACATGGACGGATGTCCGATCCCAGTTTATTGCTTCACATTTTCACCTTATTTTTTTTTTTTTTTTTATTTTTTTCATTTTTATATTACTCTAGCTAGGTTGAGCCAGAAATTAATCCTATCTTTTCAAGGATAATGAAAATAAGAGAGGGCGACAAAAAGTTCTTGCAATCGCAGTGCATTTCTTTTCTCGGTATTCTAATGGGGCCAGAGCAATTTCGTGTTTTTGCTGATGCAATGAATTGGAAACGGCCTGGGCGCTGGCATCTGCTCGTGCATGGCAGAGGCGATTACATCTCCTGCAATGCACGGGCCGTGCCCTTCAGGGAGCGAATTGTTATGAGCGGGCGATAATCCCTCGTCTTCCACTCACTGGATTTATCGCACACTTGTCTCATCGCGCCCAGCAGCACCCGACATGATACATCGCCATGACAACGAGCCTGTCCTTGGAGACAGCTGATTGGTTCATGATCCTCCATGATGTATGACGTCACCGGACTCCCAAGCAGCACTGTGGTCATCCCTGGAGAACGAAAAGAAGACGGATTGTGAGATATGAAGTTGAAACAATGATATCATGTCATTGATGGCTGAAGTATATATGAATACTGGCATTGTGACTGCAATGCACATGTGGTCCTCGCCCTGTTCAACCAGCAGCCCTTTATCGGTTTAAGGCCGACTGGTTCCCGTCAAAACATGAAAACCACCCACATCAACCACTGTCCTCTAGTGGCCTTTTGTGAGCAGACGGTTTGTGAACGTAATTCGCCCTGTTGCATACTTCTCTTTCTTTATTCGTCTGCAAACCAGTGACAGCATTTATATCGTACAGAGTTGCTGCCCTGATGGCCTCCATGCACCGATGACATTCTGCCAGATTCGCATAATTGGTGACGATGCATCACCGGCTGTCGTTGAGAGGCGGGCACTTAACCGAAGCCCTAACTGCTCCTCTTCGTCGGTCGCCGCTGCCTCGCGGCTTCTTTCTCAGCGGACCTCACAGAAGCAGTAGGCGCTCATTTGCAGCCGACTTTCGTTTGTCGCCTGAAGACAAGTTGTTGCCTGAGCGATAATAGCACCGCTTGTAGTGTTAACAAGTCGCAGACAGGCATGTGTCGGAAGAGCGGCCATTGAGAGTGACGGCGACATCCCCTCTGCCAGATCAGCTTGCTGGCGAATTGAAGGCAGGACGTGGAGCAGCATTAACCCGTGATGCTGAGATGTTAAAGCCGTCGACTTCATTAGCTTGGATCGCTTGTGTCAAGGGGCGGACGCCGGGATCACGTCCCGCAGCAGACAGGATCGGGATGCAGGCCAGGATTACTTCCTGGTGCTGCTTGCGTGTTTGTTAAGGGGGTTTTGCGGGGGAGAAATGAAGGTGCATGGATGGGCAGCAATAACGAATACCCCTTTAATGAGGCAAAACAATGACGTATGGCAGGTACGTGATGCTATGCACCATGCAAAAACACGCATGCGTCAGATGCATGGAAGCAGAGGTGTGTTCGTGACATTCGCCATTCACAACATCGATGTGGCCAATGGACGTTGCCTCCGACGCTTTTGTCGATGCGTGAATGGCGTTTTTACGGCTGACCGGACGTCGCCATCCCGCAGCAGTCAAAGCGGCGCCCGGTGATTGGTTGTTAAGCAAACGACGAGCAAATATGGCCGCCTATCACGTGATGACCAAGTTACATTCTTCCGGGAAAGATTATCACGCACGGAAACAGCCGTTCAAGAGCTCTAATTGAACAAATGCATGAATATTGCATTCCATCACAAAGTCCACTTTATGAACTTCCTTCCAGCATCACCTCATGTTTATTGAGTGCACTGAAGAAGCAATGCCTGGCAAATAATCAAATTACTGTATAAAAAATCATGCTCACCATTCCTTACTCGCGGATAATTCGCCTATTCTTTAATGACGTTGCGACAACACAATTAGAAACATAGTGAATAACAATTACAACTCCGTTTGTAGTGCACCTGCATGAGACTTACTTACCTGTGTAGGTGGGAGTGTAATTACTCCCTTTCATGGATCTGTAGTCGTGTATAGAGACAATGATTAAGTGCATTATATTGACCTCTAGTGTTTAACTGTAACGCGTGTAATTGCGTATAATTGAAGGCATATCAATTATTCGGCTACACATTAATTACATTACAGCTATGGCAATCACTCAGCTCATCGCACTCGATTTTGATGAATTAACTGACCCAGCTGCAATTCATCGCAGATAAATGATCCCCGTAATCTTTTTGTCGATTTCCTTTCCCAGAAACACCCAGCGCAAGTCCACGCATAGTTGTATATCTTCATTAGCAAGACTAATGAATCACACGTCCTTCGATCTTTTCGAGATACATGAGCTCGGTATCCATTGAGATGCCCAAGAGAGTCGTAATCATCTTCGTCTTCGTCTAAGTGATGATCTGGGATGAATGAGATCAGCGTTCAATTACGGCGCTGCGTCAAAGACTTCATTAATGTAATGACAATGACGCATGTTGATTTCGATGCAATTAGCGCCACATGATGAACGGTGCGGGAACATTTGGTGAGGCTCTACGCCGATTATTAGCTGACCTAGCGTCGATGTCAGCGCACAATAGTCACTCAGCCATTGCAGATGCTGTAGCATTTCCGCACAATGTTTGACTGTTGCGAGCAGCGTTGATTTCTGGTCTTCTTCGCGGGATTTGTGGCGCATTTACGGCCGGCAATCCACTCGGGATGCGTCGATTCAGATCTACGGCCGTATCCCATTGAATGCCAAGTGCCTTTTATCAGATTGCAGATTTGCTCCAGCAGAAAGCGCACCGAGAAAGCACCGTCTTTACGTCATCCATACTCGGATGAAGGGTCAACACCATCAACGCGAGAATGCGGCGTTTGTGCAGCCAATTGGTGGCTGAAAGGGACCGACTCAATCGCGGAGATATTTCCGCTGACAGCGCTGCTTTGTCCATCGCTTCCGAGCTCCATTGCACCCGCTGCACGAGGCCAATAGCGGAGACGTGGTGCACGGCATGCTCCGCTATTCACGGCTTCATTCAGCGTCAACGCCGAGTTCCGTCGTCGGTGCCGTCTGGGCTCACTTGCTGATGATCAATGCTCACCCCTGCCACCAGGTGGCGTTATGCATCGCTGCACTTCCGGTGTTTCATCGATCTGTGTGGGCGACGATGCCACGATAGCCGAAATCACGGCGCCAACCCATGGCAGTCAATCTCTCGAGGCAGGAGTTACTCACCTATAGCCAAATATGTTGCCACCCCAATCTGCTGGGACCCCTCATCGTTTTGTTCCGCTAGTCAAGAAGAAAGATTGCCTGTCCTAAATCAGGACGGCTATTCTCTCTACAGGCTCATTGCGACGGGCAAATTGAATACCAAGTCGATTATCGTTCATTTCAGTGCGCACACACTCTCTACCAGTCTGGAGTAGTTCCTTTTTGCATTATTATTGAATTATTGCTGACTTATTCGATCAAATATGCATAGCTCACCGAATTGCTTCTATAAATTTTTGGCATGTTGCTTGAGTTCTACGAATGCACAACTGAACAAGGGCTGTGTAATGCATGCTACCCGAAACTCAGAAAGGCGTCTCTGGGAATCGTCAGATCGGTTGTCGAGCTCTCTTGAATTATGCAAGTGTTCGTTTATCCAAGGAATCCGTCTTCCGTGTGATCTACAAATACGACGAAACCTCGATAGTATCCATTATCTGCACGAAACCTCGTGATTACCGGTTTCTCTGAACACTTGAGTTGTGTAGCACGCAATAACCGATGCTTATGCCTTGTATGTAGCTCGACTTAACTCGATAATAAATCTAAAATACATGTATATTGTCAGGCATGGATGTCAGGTTATACTGAAATAGGAAGGGTCAGAATTGAACTGTACTGTGTATGCATATTGTGCGAGATTCTCTTAATAATAATTACGGTGGTGATTTTTGAATTTATCCTTTTTGCCTTTCGACATTTTTCCCTTGAACATAACTCATAACAATTGATTCTCAGGAAGTCCACAAACTGGAGCACACTCAGCATTAGGTACAGATGTATGATCCCATCACAGGTTGAGGCCAACACAAGTTAAAAATGAAGGCATAGTTTTGGCCACAGCACGTATAATAGTATGTTAAATATGTATATACATATTTGTATTACAAAATTCTTTGTTCTATATGGGTTGCTTCAGAAAGGGGAAGAACACAATTGTCCAACCTCTTTTTTTGCCCCTTATCTCCCTCTTTATGGTGATTCTAGGGGTTGGGATGTTATGCAATCTAACACTAGGTCAATCAAACTTGGGGTACGTTATATCGGCCATTATAATTAACTGAATGAGGCAGACTGCGGGTATGTTTAATAATTAGCCCTTTTTCTAGAGAGCCATAGACACTTCAGGCCTTGCGTAAGACTCAGTTAACATCAGCCATCCATTGCCCGACCACAGGTCTAGTTAATACAAGCACGCTACGCTTAGGGCCTCATTATGGGTTACGCGGTTGTTGCAGAATTGCAAAAAGAAAGTTGTGATGTCGTATGCTACATCTCAGCTATATTAGGACAACCGAAAGAGTTGATCACCAAGATTGGAGACATAGTTAAAGATCAAAGAAACATGAAGTGGATCAAGAGTAGGGAGTTGAAAGAAATGAACTCTTTCTCTCGAGGACCGAGAGCCGCTCAATCTAATAGTATGCCACCCGGATTGCCACCAAAATTTGCAAATTCGAGCAATATTATTCGGAGCTGGGTTCGGTGTCCTGAAGCGTTTCGAGATTGAATTCTGCCGAGATGGTAGACAGCGCAGCCGTGAGTGGCATCAACGGCGATTTGCGGTTCGATTCTGGGAATCAAAGATTGCTGTCAAAGACGCCGATTGCACTCGAATTGCCAAACGAAGCACCGGTGGCAAAGAATCAAGCAGCGGGGGTACATCGTGAGAGGACTGAATGCGACCTTTCGCTCCTTCTCGTTACGTGCTAATTCTCTAGGACATTCCGGGTCTTTATCCGTATTGGCCCCATTTCCATCTTGAGCAGTGATCCTAAATGGAATCATCAGAGAAATCATGCAAATTTCGACTTCATCCTTATGCGTTAGATTCAGTTCTTGGTAAAGATCGGGGGTGGGAGGGTGGCACCGAATAGCTCAATCGGTTTAACCGACTTGACTACAATCCTATGCCGACCGTGGGGGTCGAGGTCCCGGGTTCGAGACCGGATTGGGACAAAGAATTGAAATGTTCCATTCCTAAATCTTCTCATACTATTGTTTGCAAACGCATTTGGACACAGAATGAGACTAACTGAATGGCGGGCGACATCAAAGCGACCAATTGCAGACTTTCTATCTGATTCCTAATAAATCTCTTTTCATTTTAGACGCCTTTCATGTCACGTGAAAGCAACTCCATTTTACGAGCGGATTGTTTTCTTCGATTTCATTGTAACAATTGCTCCGCTGCAAACACTTTTTACTCCAAAACGACTGTTTTGGTCAGCAGTACTTCTGACCAGAAAAGATCCAGCGGTCAGCAGATGACGAGATCAGCGGCACTTTGCTCCGGATGCTGCTCTGGTCCACCGTCCATTTGTGATCAATTAGAGAAAGGCATAAATTAGCACTTGGCACTTTGGCGTCGAGACTCGCGATGAATGAGCGATGGCATAATCCCGCGAAGATGAGCGACTAATGCGGACGGAGAAGAGAGCGTCGTCAGTGGCGGCGGTGGCGACGCAAATCGCTCCTCAATTAACGCATGTGTTACGTAATGAGAGCGACATTCACGAGACATCTCAGGAGAGCCTGTGGGGCACGAAGGGGGCGCTTCGAAAGGGTCTCAAACACTCCAGTTGCCCGCTTTTAGCGCCCGCCCAATTCAGAGCCCATGCAGCAGATTCATTGTGAATGCTGTAAACTTCTATATCACTTACATAATGTGATTGCCAGCAAGAATGCAAGGTGTTCCGATGTAATGTCTTGAGGGGTATCGATGGATGCCATTGTCATTGTGCCTCGTTGCAGTCTGTTGAGTGTTGTTCAGATCAGAAGAAGAAATGCAGAGAAGCTATTGCAAGCGAGTTAGGAAGGAGCTAAACTGATGTCTGCGAGACGTTTCGATTGAAGGGTGACGGGAGAGACGCGAGCACGCCCTGATTCGCAATAGCAACAATATTTCTGCGGAGAAAAATGACGAATGGTAAAAGTGTGCAAGAGGGGCGCAGTATTGAACGAACGTCAAGACGATTGCGTCGTCTAATGGGAGCTGCTTGGTGGCAATGGGCTCCAAACACATGCAGGCGGCAAGGAGCATGTTGCCTTGAAAGCACCTCTCTTGCCTCTCAACAAGCTTCCTTCGTCGTCGGCCAGGAAGGCTTTTCTCCAAAGGGAACGTTTTGACAAACAGTTCGGTGCGGATCAGGGATCGGTCTCTTGAATCTTTCATGGCGACAAATTGGACAAGTGGCAAGGTTTGGTCAGCCACGAATCCATCGCGCTGATTGTCATGTCATTAAATCAGCATTCGGGATTCATTTGGCATCAGAATAATAGAATCAATGCGATCATTATTGATCATATACTTATCAAGCAAAACATTTCAATTATACGATTACATGTATAGAATCAGCCAACTGAAGCAACATCAAAGCTACACAAATATATAGTTATTGTTATAGTCAAGGACCACGGACACCACTTCTGCCTATCTTTGCAAAACGAGCGCCCTATCCCTGAGTCATCGACTCACGCTGATCGTAAAAGTGTCCTATAGAAGTTGAGTATCGCGATATTATTGTGTAAGTCAAGAAATACTTGAAAACAAAACTGGCAAGTACAACCGATGTCTTTGCCTGCAAGGGTGTCAGCAGCTAGAAGAAGAGTCACTCACCGATGATGAGAAACATTGCTGTCGAGGTGGACGACATCGATGAGCTAAGCATGATCCAAAAGTATCCTCGATGGCGGATCAGCGGACGATGCTTTCGGCGCTGCTGCTTCGGTTGCTGTGCGTCGGCGAAGAGGCCCCGAGCGAATGCGGAACATCCATCCGAGATCCCGCTGAAGAAGAACGGAGCTCACGAAATGCGATCGATGTCAGCTGCTTCAGGTGTTGGTCGTTACGTCACACTACGCCGTCACTCCACGTGTGGGATGTCTCCCCCACTTCTACTGCCTTCTTGTTCATTTCATGGTCTTGGTTTTAAACGAAAGGAAATGGACGAAACAGATTGGGGTCATCGGGACCTGACCACATGGGATATTGGTGTAACGTCCGGCAAATGAGCATCGCTGCCGCAATCGGAGACTGAATCTTCGCTGAAATTGTCCCTCTTGTGAATCTCCTCCGTGCAAAGACATAATATTGCACACATGCAGTTATTCGATTTACACAAGAAAAGCGGGAAGTCGCTTGCAAGAATGTTGAACGGCCCTTTTCCTAGTGCAACCATGAACATATTGCACATCCCACATTATTGTATATAATTTTGTCTCTCAGCCTGGAGATAAAACTTATAATAGCTCCAAGAAAAGAAAAAAGAAGAAAAAAAAAAAAT
>KB307163.1:95901-172748 GCA_000328365.1 Capitella teleta | reverse complement strand
CTCGTACATCCCTCGTAAAAAATCTCACTATGAGCGGTTTCAGAGGAGTCTTGCTGTCAGATTGACGGACGGGTAGAGGGTGGGCGGCGTCGATGTCAGTAACTGACACAGTCGTAACGGTGCCGCGAGCGTCTTTTAATGATAAATTATTGTTTATGAATTTCACTACTTCTTCCTTACAGGTTTGGCCTGACCTCACCTCAAGTCCTTTGATCCTGATATGGGTTCGTCGGCTATATTGTTCCTGGTGGTTGACTGCCACCTCTATCTTTTTTAGCCTCTCTTTCGTGATATTCAGTTCTAGATCTTGTTCCTCGAGGCGCCGATTGACTATGGCCAGTTTCTCGTTGAAGAAACAGGTGACCCGCTCAATTGCCGCTGTGACGGCTTCGCCGATGAGGCGCTGTAGTTCATCCGGGCTAATCGCTGGCATCGTGGTTCCAGGTGGAGTAGCGGAGGTAGCAGGGGCGGGCGAGGGTAGACCGCTCAGGGATGAGCGAAGTACGGGCATCAGATGGTGAATAGAGGTGACGAAGGCAATGGAATGATGTCACAGGAGCACAAGCAAAAGGGGAAATTATAAACACATGTACAAACGGCGTGCAGTGATGAAGATCAAAGTATGGTGCTGTAAAATCCGAAGTGCAAAAACGTAAGAAGTGTCCAGAAAAAAAGCAACGCTGAGCGATAAATACGCTATAAACAGCAGAGAAGTTAATTTGATCGAGAGCTAAGCTTTTGAGGTGTTCTCTCGTCGGTGTCCAAGTTGCGACATATGAAATGGGTGACATGGAGACATGTTGCTACCGTTGCTCAATGGAGACATGTTGCTACCGAGAACAATCCTGCCGATTACGCATCACGTGGCATGTCTTGTGAAGAATTGGAAGCAACACACTGGTTCACCGGTCCCACGTTTCTGTGGAATTTGGATTTGCCACCACCAAATAAGAAACCAGTCTTGAGTTCTTCCGACCCCGAAGTGAAAGTGGCTGCGGTCATAGCATCACCAGCCCCAGGAATTCAGGAACTTCATGATTGCCTTTGTCGTCTGCCAAGCTAAAAGTTACTGGTCAGGACTGTGGCATGGGTAAGGAGGATAGCGCACCCCGGAAACAAGGACCGCGTCCTTTCAACGGAAGAAAGGAAGCAAGCAAGCGAAGCCATAATTTTGATGATGCAACAGAACTTCTATCGCCGAGAGATGGAAGAACTGCAACATGGCAGAAGTGTTGCAGCAAACAGCACACTGGCAGGACTGAACCCCACTTTGGACGAGTCGGGTGTCCTAAGAGTAGGTGGCCGTCTCAGCAAATCCAGCCTTCCGGAACATGTCAAGCACCCATGTATTTTGCCAAAGGAAAGCGCAATTTCGTTTCTCATCATTCGTCATTACCACGAACAGATCTACCATCAGGGATATGGACAGACCATGAATGAAGTACATGCTAGAGGTTACTGGATCGTTGGCGCGTCGAAGGCTGTTTCCAACCTTATCAGGAACTGCGTCCAGTGTAGAAAACTAAGACGCCCCCTTGAGCTGCAAATGATGAGTGACCTTACACAAGCGCGATGCAACCCATCACCACCGTTTACAGTGGTAGGAATTGACTGTTTTGGACCCTTCGAAATCAAGAGAGGTCGCACAATTGTGAAACGATACGGCCTCATTGTCACTTGTATGTACTCAAGAGCGGTTCACTTGGAGCCATTGGACGACATGTCTACAGATGCTTTTCTGAATGCTTTCCGCTGTACGATTGCTATTCGAGGAGCAATTCAAGAAGTCTGGTGTGACAACGGAAGCAATTTCATCGGAGCCATTGGAAAACTTCAGAGAGGCATAGGAGTCATGCAAGAATTTTTCGCGGCACAAGATTGCAAGTTTGTTTTGAATCCCCCATATGCTAGCCATTTCGGAGGCGTTTGGGAACGCTTGATCCTTAATGTGCGGAGCGTCCTGAACGCTGTTCTATCTCAGATGGCATCACGTCTTGACGACTACTCGTTTCGTACCTTCCTCTGCGAGGCGATGGCCATCATCAATAGTCGTCCCTTGTCTTCTGCTAATTTGAATGACCCAGTGAGCGAGCCTCCCGTTACACCAAACCAACTCTTGACCATGAAACCAGAGCCGACGTCGCCTCCCCCCGGACACTTTGTCCAAGAGGATGTGTATGCCAGGAAGCGTTGGCGACGCACCCAGTACTTGTCAGAGCAATTCTGGCACAAGCGGAAGAAAGAGTACTTCCTTGCTCTCAATCGTCGGGTCAAGTGGAAGAAGCCTAGAAGGAATATTCAAGTAGGAGACATTGCCATCGTCAAAGATGAACAACTTCTCAGATGTCACTGGAAAATTGCAAAGGTACTAGAATGCCGCCCTGGAAATAATGGATTGGTTCGACGAGTGAAGATTCAAGTCGGCACAGTTCGAAACAGTTGCTCAGCTCCCATCTTGAAACGACCCATCCATCAGCTTGTTCTTTTGCTTGAGCGTGGAGGAGAGTGACTGGTGATGAAATTCTGGACATGCAGAATTTGATGGGAGTGTGACAGACGAGGTGATCATCGTCATAACGTTCGAATCGCATTTTTGTTCCGCATTTTTGTAACGAGTTGGTAGTTGTTCTGTTTTTAGTTTCCGCTTTACGACCATGTGCGAAGTCTTGAAATTTTGAGATTTGACTATTCTTTTCGACCATTTACTTTCTTGGAATGCCCCAATCTAGGTCAGTGACACATGTGTAAATTTTTTTTTGCTCTTTGTAACGTTGTTTCTTTCGATCTATTAAAGATTACGGTCATAAAGGTCATCGGCTGTTGACCCGTCATTCCTCTTTGGGTTCTATTCAAGTTATCGACGTTATTCCAAGGGAGTCACATTATACGTTATGAATAAGAACATCAGACATTCCACAGTTAACACCCAGTCCTTTATTAACTATTAAACTAACAAAAAATAATTATATATTTAAACAAGATGAGGAATCAATCCTTTCCAGCGAACGGCTCTCGTAGGCAATTGTCTCTCGTTTGGTGAACTGATTTTCCGTTAACTCCACATCAATCTGATCCAGACTCTATTTGCGAACCTTCGCCCTGTACAAATACAATATATATATATCAATTCGAAAATAAATATACAAAAACAAGCTTCAATTGGAACGCAATTCCAATGATGAGTATCCAAGTAGTGCTAATGGATAGAATGCCCACCAGCAGTTCACTCACCTGGTCAGTTTCCTTGAGCATGTCCTCAATTTTGAGGTTGCACAGATCCCAGTCACATAAACACCAAACGATTGGCTTCTCTACACTCTTGCCATCTTCCTCCATTGACCAACCATTTATCCAGTCCTCCATGCAACCGTTGAAAGACCTCCAAGGCACCCCTGGCCAAAAGGTATCAGTGAGACAGCCCCAGTAGGTTGCTATGGAGACACAACAGTTCACCCCAGTTGATTAATCTGAGTACCCCCACCGCCATTCGGTTCCCGTCGTATGAAGCATTTGCCTTCTCCCTCTTCCACTGAACACGTTCCGCTCAATTCAGGTGTGTTCTCAAGTAGATTTGCACAATCACTTTCACCTCCACCTGTGCAAGAATGACAGGTATGCCCTGGGAAATACAAATTGTGATATATGATTTTAATGGCAACAGTAAATCACTCACCGAAAACGATGCAAGCGAAATTCAGGAATGTGAAACCTAACAAGTAGCTGATTTGCATCGCGACCAAATGTGATCCGTATCGGATCAACTGTCTTATGATACACCTGGTAGAGGTGTGGCAATGAAAATCAGCATGATTTGGATTTATTGCAATTCCACGTGCATGCTCTGATAATTTCTTGTTGCTGCTTTTGTATATTAAACGTTTGCTTCTTTTTACCTGTGTTTCTAGTCTCAAACAATAATTAAAAGTGTCCCACAAATTGTGTTACGGTAATAGCAATGATGTTTATTTCACACGCAAAAGAAGAAAAATAAAATGGAGAAAAAAACCTCAAACTCTGAAGATCTAATATGCGTGGAGCAGTTGTGCTTCGTTGGATTGGATGGCTTTGTTCTAAAAATGGTTGATTGTGAAAATGAGCACTTAACCGCCGGGGTGCAAGCACTTAAAATATTTGGATGAAAAAAAAATGCGCGTTAAAATATCTTAATTGCTTTAAGAGATCATTATCGTTTGAACAAGTCATTTGTAAAAAAAAAAAAATAAAAAAAAATCCAGGGTATTTCTACGATGAAGTAACACAACGTCAGAAGCGAGAGAGACATTACATTGCCTCTCAACAGTGAGAGGTTTAAAAAGCATGCATGCAGTTTTCTAATGATTTAAAGTGAGAAATGCTATAATGACAACAGAGGTCTTAAAAGATGTTGCGAGCTTTTTCTTCTTCAGGGTTGCAAGACATTTCGGTCTCTAGTCATTTCGATTGACGAAAAATATATAAAAATAAAAGTAAAGTCATTTCTTTATGGAGAACGTTGACCATTGGAACACACAGATGGTACGTCCGTCTGCTAGAATCGATGCATTGAGAGCACTTTTGTTTGCGAGTGATAATCATTCTGTGCATGATATTCAACAGCCTTCACATTTCTTCGCTCTCTTGCTAGGCCTACACTATTACATCATAATACTTTAAAATATACATGGGTCTGACACCCAATTCCACCATGCACGAATGTAAGCTATATATATATGTAATGATGTCCCCGTCGATCTCAAGCAGGGTAGTTGCCCTCCGATTGGAAGCCAAACCGCAGCATCATCCAGGATTATGCCCCTACCTCCGCATATGGAGACAATGAAGTCGAGGACTTCAATGAAGAACTCGACAACCTCGTCAAAAATGACATCCTAATTGTACAAGAGGACTGAAATGCCAAGGTTGGACCAGACGCATACCACGATTGGTCGGGAAATTTGGCAAAGGCGAAACCATGGACATGGGCCTGTGTCTACTGGAATTCGCAAGTAGCCACTTAACTTACTGCGATCAACACCCTTCACCCCCACAAATCCACAATCAAATTGACAACATTTTGAGATACAACAGCGAGGAAAGCGTGTAATGATAACGTGGCAGCCTGAACGTAATAACAAGAGCCACCGAGGGCCGAGGGGAGATTCGAGGCCAATTGATCTGCAGCCAATCGAGGTCGCCACAAACATTGCTGTCTGAGCTGACCTCTGATTCGCTAGCACATACACATAGTCATAATGCAGCCACAAATAGCTGTAGAATCTTTGGAGTTACTCACACAATCCCAAGGGCCTAAAACACAATGTAATGCGAAAAAAAAAAAAAAAAAAAAAAGGAAGATTAACAACAGCAATAAGGAAAATGAAATGTAATCATGAAAAAAAACTGAGGTGAAGAAATATTAACAAATTAGGTGAACTTGTCAACTTGACTAGTTGGGACAGAAATGAAAGACGCCATCTTGGTTACTTCACATTCAAAATGAACAATCACGCAATGAAAATATTTCAATATTTCCAATAATAACAACAAATAAACACCAAGTGCTCCAATTTGATTCGAAAGAACAATGAAAAGGGACTAAATTGTCATTTGATATCACACAAAGATTTATTGTTGTAATACAAGCATTGAAATTTAGAACATTAAAAGTAAAATGCAAATTAGGATAATAATAATTATGAATAACAATATGCAAATAAATGGGATATGTAAATTTTTAAATCGATGAATGAATATACTATTGTGCCATTCAAACAGATTACAAAGTAAAGATACAAATAATACCAAATATTATACCAATCAGTTAAGTTTGTCTAGGTCAAATTTTAATCAAAATTTATCCCTCACCTCAGGCTTTACTAAAACCAATATGACGTCAGCTTAGCCTACATTTAGCCTACAATAATGCCTGATAATCCTCTTTTACCGAGTATTTATCCTTACATTATGACATAATTATATTTCTGTAAAATTGTTAATCAGCGTAATAATATTCAATACGCGTAAAGTGAAACAGTGTAGAGACTTCAGCCGTGTTCAGTTTATCGCTCCGTCAGCTGATGTCGTGAGATGAGCGATGTGGGGTCGCTTGCACGGTATTGTAGCAATAATGACTGATCGGTGGATTCATGGAGCAACGGCTGCAGAGCAACGGATTAAGCACTTCAATCCATTCGTCCGAAAGATGCAAGTCGAGCGGAAATCCTTTATGTCAAACCTGCGATAACACTATTTTGCTACCTCGAGGTTTGCCTGACAATTCTGTATTATTTTGCATGGGCTTAATCGCCATGAATCTCTGATTAAAAGAGAAGGCAAATAATGTAGAGACATTACAGCAATGTGGCTATGGGATGATTACAATCACTGGTGATAAATTATTAGAAATAATAAACCGTTCTAGTATTTTTGAATTTGATTGATTCAAGTGCAAGGTAAAACGGAGCAAGAAGACGAAGGAAAAAAATATCGATGGATAGAAAAAATAAATATTAAAAAGAAAAAGAATTAATATCACCAGTCATCACACCCAGTGCTTCTTCTTTATATACTTTTTGCAGCTCTTTCTGACAAAACGTATTGAACAGAAAGCAGAATGTCAGTTTGTGAAACATGCAAGAGCATAGCTGCACGCGAGGTAACTGATGTTACATAACGGATTAAATACGGAATATTATAGAGGTTAAAGGAGTCAACAAGGATGTATTCAAGTTGAAACAAGAATCACAACGCTCAGTCTTCTTGGCCACTTGTAGATTTCGTCCAAGAATCCAATGAGAACGAACCGTGTCTCGCATCGTTTGTCCAAAGGTGATTGAACAAAAACAAACAACAGCATTAACAACAATAACCATAAATCACTTCATTTAAAGTTGGTGATATTCGAGAACTTGGTGTTATTATCCTAAACGCTGAAATCGACGCTGTATATGCATCAACAAAACTCCTCGATTCAATGAGGCGAAGATTATCCGACATATTTCCTGCCAGATCCTTTCATTCGTTGTCAGTGCAGCTAGGAGGGTCTTCCAAAGAGGTCAGCTAGGTCAGCTAGGACACTAGGGTCTTTCCAATGAGGCAACGGTACGGATTTACTAAGAGGATCAAAATGACTAGGTACCTCATTTCATTTGCGTCGATATAACGACACAAGTTTTGCACAATCCTCCGTCTTTCAATAGATTAATCGATTTCAGATATTTACTGGTAAAGTAGATGTTTTTAGTAATTGAAATGCAACAATGTTCTGAGATTTCTAAAATGACTGACAGCTAGGATGCATGTGAGTGACACCAGATAGATGCTGGAGTTTGGATTCTACCGACAGGAATGGATTGGAGTAGAGAACAGAAGGAAAAAGCCACAAAAGAAGAGGTAACGTTGCATTGCACACTAATCCATATCGATTGCAAGCACTAATCGCCCTCTCTGTTTTGAAGCTGCTAATGGATACAATACATATGTCTATCCTTATCATGTTTTGGCTACCGAGTAGGTTCTATGATTATAGTGGTTCTCTGGTAATCGCAAAGGAATCGTCATTTCTACGAGTTGCTCCATTGAAATGTTATTCGGTGCCCGCCTTATTGACGCCCTGTACGCCAGGCAATGTTAAAATTAATAAAATCCCTCATACCCATAATTTATTATTGTATCAAACACAAGATGGTTATTATAACTGAGTAGAAAACAAATGAATTGAGGCATCAGTGATCATTGCTAATTAACCCTAATTAACTCAGGTAACGCGGAGCTTTGTAATTTGAGTTCAGACTTATTCATGTCAATAATAACATATGTTTGCACGCACTGCATGTGGCTTAATTGTAGGTTAGGTGAGCAGGGAGAAGTAATTTGCGTGGAAATATGCCATGCGCAATTTCCTCGCGACATCTTCTTCTGCCAGTTTCAATTTTCGATTCATGACGTGGTGGAGTGGCTGTCAGAAAGGTAGGATGGTTGGCACTGCATTGTCAGCCCCTGTTGCTTTAATGAACACCTTCAGTGATAACGGATTGAGATTATATTCTCCTTCTGACTGAAACGCATCGAAAAAAAAAAAAAAAAAAAAAAAAAAATCCATAACTTAATAAATCGCGGAAATATTCTGTTGAAGATTTAAGAGTACTTAGATGGGTTTCAATGGCTGATTGTGGTGACGTTGAAATCAAGATGTGTCAATTGGTCAATTTGTCAATTTGTCAATCTCAGTCTTGTATAAAGAGCAACACCAAAATAAATAAAATGTTTAATAATTAGATCAATATTTAATTAAAACTAAAATAATTGAGCGCTGTAAGTTGAGAAACGACTTACATAACCGTATTGACCCAGATCAGTTTGCATCTTTCAGATCTCTTCGAGGTCAAAATCGTTCCACCATGACATAACACAACAGAGCTGAAGAAGTAACCTTTGACCTTTGACCGAGATAACTGAATGACACATGAACAATATTATATTTTAACAGCGTGATGCGTTGATATGCCTGACACCGGATTACCGAGTCGACAGATGCACCAATTCGTGTCTGTTACCCAGCAAAGCACTTAACATTGCAATATATTTAACTTTGGACTCAGAATACTCATTAGTATGGTGATATAGTGTTCAGTGCACCTATTCCTATTGCATGAGAGGCATTTGCATCTCCGCCTTCGAGTTTATCGATGGGTATGTGCTGCTTGTGCTGTTGACCTGACCTGTCTCCAACCCTTTCGCTAAGCCATCTGTAAACAAGAGGAATAGAGCCTCTAAGCCAATTAAGAAGAAGAATGCTAATACTAATGATCACATTTAATTGTTGTTTGCTTACATAATTACTAAATTATGTGGGTTTTTTCAGTTCCGATTCTAGGTCTAACAGTGACGAGAACAATAATGGCACGCCTCCTCCTCCTCTTCCTCCTCCTCCCCCTCCACCTCCACCTCCTCCTCAGAAGAAATAATTTTAATTGTTCTTACTGTAGCTTAGACATTAAATAAATTATCTATCTCTATCTTCAGTTCAGATTCTGTGATTTTTCATGTTTTTTTTTTTCCGGCCCAGAATCTGGCGTTCCTTAAAATTATTATAATGCCTTGAAACTGTTTTTCTCCAATACTCAATCTCTATGAAACTTACATGCAGTAGGCACTGAGATGAAGAAAACATGCATGTAATAATGCTAATCAAGACTCTTTTTTATTTATTTATTTATTCATTTTTTTTTTAATCCCGAATTTCTCAGAATGATATTTTTTGAAACGCTGCGACTTTGCAACCCTTTGAGATATTCAAATGATTTTTGCACCAAAATACTCTGAAAAGTGAGTGTCCATAATCCGCTGAGTATAATGAGGAAGAGATTAGTCAATGTTTAGGATATCAAAATGAACGCGATCAATACGTGGTTCTCAATATATGCAGATCTCGTAGAAAGTGAACAACAGGAGTTTGGATTTGTTCCGCTGTAATATTGCTGCAACCAGATTCAAAGAAAAGCGCATAATAGCGAATGCCAAGCAGCTGAGACGCGGGATAGTAGCACAGCTGAATTGCTCTATCTCCAACATAACACACACCTTCGATGAGCACCGTGCCAGGTTGGGCGTACATCATATTGGACTCCCCAGCCCCATGAGGAGCAACGATGAGGATGGCCTCATTGAACATGCGCCTGGTCAGCTCCACGCTGGGCACTGGGTCATCGCGAAACACGACCAACTCCAAGTCATGCGCAGCCGCTTCTTTTGCCAGCATGCTTGCGATGACGTCATGGTTGTTGAAGAAACGCTTGTACGAACGCTTGATCAGAATGATTTTATCCCGTGTGAGCGGGTTGTTCTCCAAGTCTCGTTTAGCGTACAAAGACAAGAGTTGTGTGGTGAGCAGAGCAGGCATGCCACACCTTCCTCCCGCTGGACTGTACAGCACCTTGGCTCTGAAGTTGTTGTCCTTCAAAAGCCGTTTGTTCAAGTTCTGGATTCCGAGCAAACCCTGGATGTCATTGTTATTTCGTGAATAGATCATCACGTCCGGATTATCATTGAGAAAGCTCACGTACGGAGTCAAACGGGGCAGGCTCTCAAAAGTGCTGTGGTAGAAACCGTGATCCCAGAACTGATGAACATCCAGCACATGGTCGTACACTTTCAGTTCTCCGTAGCGGTGCGGAAGTTTCCCTCCGTCGTCAGATCGACACCTTTGAGGCGACAACGTGAGATTCCGAGTGATGACGTCACCGTGTTCGGAAACTGCAGCGTTCTGTATGATGTGCAAATACGTCCACGTTTCATTGTGGGGTTCTTGGATGAAATTGTTTGGCATTCCTATATTGACAACATACTCTTTGACTGCATAACCTTCTAACAAAGCTGTGTGACTCGAGCGACAATTATTTATAGGGTATTTGTTAAACTTTCTCAGTCCTTCACAGTTATTGCTGGTGAATTCATACTTCTTTGGGAATGTCAAGCGTCTCATTTCGGCAAAATCCAGTTGAAAAAACACAGTTTGCACGAAAGGAAATTGCTTCAGATCGCTAAAAAAGTCTTCGTTGAATGCTGCTAACTTTTGAGAAGTGTTGCTTTGCAAATCGAATGTCGTTGGATTGTTCGTTTCCTCCTTCAGCACTTCCTTTCCAATGGATTCGATCTGATTGAGATAGGATTTCAGGTGAGAGTCCATCTTGATGATTCGTTCCTCGACGGTCAGTGGGATTTCTTCTGAGCGAAAGATTCTCGCTGGTACTGGGTTCGGAGCCTCATTCCCAGTCATGAAATATGACGTCATCAAGATATAATTACACACAAGGAGAGTTGCGGTAAAGGTCAGCAGAATCGCGAAGAGTGTCGATGTGAACATGGCTGTTGCAGGACTGATCCAATCCCCTTGCTTGACAGTCAATCTATTGGTCAAGAAAATATAATTCAGTAATTGGTGAATATCATGAATTAATTATTGTATGTACGACGAAAACCTCGTCGTATGATATCGTATTCACACTCAGAATGCCCTCAACATGTACTATAGCCCTTATATTATCTGCTCAAAGTTTATTACAAAGTACCGTGCTTCATTTTAATTGGCGATATGATTATTCTACCAAAGCATAAAGAGGAAGGCGAATCACTGCTCAAGTGCCTTATCTGCACAGTGCTGGACTGATCGATATCTGGATCTGAAAATTGCACGTGACAGCAACGTGTGAACGGGAAATGCTTATAATGGTTCAATACAATTCAAATGATTCAAAGATACGAGATAAAGCAAATGAAAAAATATGAATGAGAAAAGGCAAAAATAAGATAAGGCAATCAAAAGAAGACGAAGAAGTGAAGTGATGAATGGTTCATTCTGGATGTGTATGCTTATAATAATTATATGATGAAAATTTTATCACAATACTTTTATTTCTGATACCTTTCTGCTTGGCCTCTGGTCGTTACTTCTGACCACTGCTTCTTGCTCGGAGCACACTTTCTAAGCATTCTTATGCGATTGTGCATTATTCCTCTGCTTGACCAGTAACAAAGGAATACTATAAGAATTATGCGAAAGATGAAAAGAACATATATATATACAATGCGATACACAAATGATGAAGGGATGAATGGGTGTCCCGCATTCAAATTATACACATACATAATATTATATGACCTATCGTAGAGTGTTCACTGCGCTGATAAGGTAAGATAAAAAAGTAGAGCGGGAAAGGTTCAACATATTAATGATCAGATGATAAGATGAGAGAAATCAAGATGTAATGAGCGAATGATAATCAATGTCCTGACTTGCTAACTAATCCATGGCTCAGTACGATACAATAATTGTAAACATCGATCAGGGACTCAGGCCAGCGTTCATCTCATCTATCAATAGGTTCCGGGGTCGATGACCTGAGCGACAAGATTAATTTACCAAAAACAAATGGAACTAAGCACTAATCACATATACGTATACATTACTAAATTTGATCATAATCTAGGAAATTAACTTGGCTTGGCCAAAATCGGACGATAACCCACACCTACCTCTCTCAAACGACTTACTCATCCAGTTTGTCTCCAATCAAGCCTCTTAGGGACCAACTAAAAAGACAATCATCTCCCACCGCCTACTTTTTTTTTTTTTTTTTTTTTTTTTTTTTTTACACAGTCGGCTAACGCTGACTTGAGCATTTTTTTTGAACTCAAGGTTAATCGTGTATCGGCTATAGATCCCCTATGTGCTATACTTGTATTATCTTTCCGACGAACTGGTTCGGTGTATTTTATATCGATGGACTTATGCATGGCTACATATATATCGACCAAAAATGGAATTTGCTTCACATAAGGTGTAATACCAAACCCGAGCGAGCTGGCAGTTTCCCTTGGTGCAACCAAATGACGAGAGAGAGCGTGCAATGAAACCGTACCTGCTTTGCGGCATTCCTTTTGAAGCACGGCATCGGTGCGCGGATTATAATCGGGGAAGCCCAAGAGTGGAACCATTGAACCTCGAAGCCACAGAGATGTGCTTCTACATGAGAGGATCTCGCCCTCATTGTTGCCTTCAACGCACCGCAATAATAAGCAATGAGGAGAACTGGTCAACAGACACAAGCAAGATGACATCTATAGCAAACAAATCACGAATGACAAAGAAGTTATCTTCAGTCGACCATGATTTGAGGAACACCAGATCAACCAGAAGTATTTGTTCGTACGACGATGCCATTAAGTGTCGCAATAAATCGTAATAACTACTAATGCGTGCATATTGCCCGTACTCCGAGATCCAATTGTTCAGGGTTGGAAGCAGGCTATTTTTTCTTCTTATGCCTGATAACAAAAAATAACGTGTTCATCAAAGGTAACGTTTTAGTTCTTTAGTCATCGTTATAATTGTAATGAACTCACTGGTTTTCGTATCCGCAGGCAAGAACAAAAACACATCAGAGGCGAACTCACTGCAGCACTGCGCACAACGAACACTTCCAATTTTCATACACAGTATTCACTTCGATCGTCTGCATCTAGAAAAGGACAATATTGCATAATGTTGCTGTCTATGGAAGTATGCAGGATCAATCGCTTTCAGGCGAACCTAAGGTCACAATTTACATGGCTGTAACGAAGAGTAAGGAGAACATTGCCTTGGCCCCCTGATACCGCTTCTTTCGTGATCACTCACCGAGTGCAAAGGGCACAATATCTTGCTCACAATCTCGTATCTTTGGCCCTTAAATCAATCAGGCATTGGTGTCGGTACAACTCACAAGCCGCGAAATGGGATATACATGGGATATACATGAACTTTACGGACAGAATGTATGGCAATTCTTGAGTGGGTGTTTGATTTCTCCAGAATGCGTAGGAAGTTGGTATTAATCAATCCTCCATTGACACTGTCTGCATCAACAAGATCACTTAATCCAATGAGGTGAAGATGATCTTGCCAATTTCTCATGCTTCGTGACAGACAAGTCATTTCATGGATTCTTATTTCGTAGAACTAGGGTATTAGGGTCCTAGCAAATGAGGCGACAGTATGGATTTACGAGAATATTACATTGAAAATATATCTCGTTTCATTCGCGTCAACATAACATAGATGGCTCAAGTTTTGTCAAATTATCTTCATCGACCTGCAGTCGATAAAGTTGTTTCAGATGATGCGTTCATTAATGGAATGGATGTTGAGGTAATCACCAGGCAATGATGTCCTGAAAGTGATGTGCAAATGGAATAGTTTTCAGTGACCGTAAATTGGAACTTGAGTTTCATCGGCAAAATAATCAATATACTGATTGGCTCAAGGTTCAGAGCATATCAAAGGCATTACCTTTCAATCACACAGGATTAAAATATCATAAGAGCATGCTGCTTAACATTCCTTAACACTGATATGCTGTTAATTGTGTATAATTCAACAATATTTAACCAAGGCTGAAATTCTTTATTATAATTATAATGGATAACTGGCTCCATTGACGAAACAGTCGAAGGAGCCGACCTTTAGAGCCCAATGATTGGATCTGGCTTCAGGACCATGAACAATCAAGTTCTACCATAAACAAAGTTTGTATGTGTTCTTGGACCCAAGCCAGCAGACGGCAAAGTGTCGCTGGTTACCATGACAACAGCATGAGAAGGAATGCAAATTTCGGATAATTTGATATGAGACACATGATTTCAAATGCATATTACAGCACCAATAGTCGAAAATAATATTAAATTTTCGGTATGAATGAGTGAGAAATATCATTGAGGAATATAATAAAGTTTAGCTCTCTGTATAAATGAGTGTGAGACAGGGAATTATAATGTCGATATTGGTGAACATCGCGAGAAAGCTTCCTTATTATATAATTAATTATGAAAGCACATCTGATCACCTCTAAAGAATGGATCATCACTGCAGTTATGAGGAAACTGGGCATCTAATTGATCATTAGTGTCATTGTTTCGTTGGGGAAATCGCAGCTTACCGAACGGACAATATACAGGGTGATTCATAAGACTACTCACAGTATATGGGGAATTTTCAATGTTGCGTAAACAATTCCAAAAATGCTCGTTTCTCTTCAATCGTGCTATGTAACCCAAAACGATTATTGATTGTTATGAGAGTTATAAACCGGTATACAAGTCTTTTATTTGGACATTCTATAGCGAATAATATCAGCAAAATATGATCAAATAATTATAACTACTGCTCTAACAGTGAATTGAATGTGAGTGAATCTGATAATTATGGAGAGAAAATATAGCACGTTTGACGAAGCATCGTTTTGTTGTAATTTTGAGATTATTTGGAAAAAAAAGCTTTAATAATTTAATCACATTAGCTGCCAGACAATGTAAATACGAATTTGGTGCCATCGCCAAATGACCCTGAGAGACCAATGGGAAGTAATAGAGAGTAAATGATAGAGTTTTACGGCTCCACCCAAACCGATCGGTTGATACGGGCGCCAGTAGAGAAGTAATAGAACAACTTATTTGGAAATGAATAATTTCACTAAAAATCACCCCAACAAAGGGGACATGCATTGGATGCTTGAGTATAATATCAGAACTGTCTCTGTGAACAGCAGCTCAATTTTGATATTATTTCGGCCCTTTAAATTAAAGTGGACAGTTAATTTACATTGCTTTCGGCACTTTAAATTAAAGTGGACATCTAATTTACATTGCTTTGGCACTTTAAATTAAAGTGGACATCTAATTTACATTGCTTCAGCACTTTAAATTAAAGTGGACATCTAATTTACATTGCTTCAGCACTTTAAATTAAAGTGGACATCTAATTTACATTGCTTCAGCACTTTAAATTAAAGTGGACATCTAATTTACATTGCTTCAGCACTTTAAATTAAAGTGGACAGCTAATTTACATTGCTTCGGCACTTTAAATTAAAATGGACATCTAATTTATATTGCTTCAGCACTTTAAATTAAAATGGACATCTAATTTACATTGCTTCAGCACTTTAAATTAAAGTGGACATCTAATTTACATTGCTTCAGCACTTTAAATTAAAGTGGACAGCTAATTTACATTGCTTCAGCACTTTAAATTAAAGTGGACAGCTAATTTACATTGCTTCAGCACTTTAAATTAAAGTGGACAGCTAATTTACATTGCTTCAGCACTTTAAATTAAAGTGGACAGCTAATTTACATTGCTTCAGCACTTTAAATTAAAGTGGACAGCTAATTTACAGACACCGATCAACCTTCTATAAGGTCATCGCAGTACGATCACACAGTGGAGGTATACAGGAATCTTCTACAACACAGCACATATGATCAAAGCAGCTCCGAAGTCAACATCCGACCGTGCTTCCTTGAATATGGCAATCTACTCTTGTTTACTTCCTCAGACCATATAAACCTTCGTTGCTTCAGGATTCAGAGGTTAAATAAGCCCGCAGAGAGAGAGTATGTATATTATACCCAATTGCAATATAGCTTCTCAAGGCTGAGTCAATCGCATTTCATGTACCGTAGTAACAACCAAATATTATTATGGCCTTTGCCGTCAGTAGAGGTCATTACCCGGTTCTATATTTGTCCGCCCAAGTCGTTTTATATCAGAGTTTCAGTGCGGGTATTTTTGCCCGCCAGTCAGTAGCTTTCTCTAACGCCCCTCAGCGGACTATGAAGTTATAAGGGGAAATAAATGTTGCATGAACAGCATTTGAATCTCGAAATGATTTAGGACAAAAGTGATCAGTCATAATTCAATTGAAATTCAATTCAATTCAAGGAAATTAATTGACACTAAAAAAAAATAAAAAAAAAAAAAAAAAAAAGAAGAAAATACGTAATGGTTATTTAAATGTATACAAAGAATTGATTATTGGTTAACTTTTGTATTACACACAATAATCAAGGATTGAGATTTGCAAATTCGGGTCATCAATATCAATGTGTCTTTGATTAGTCTAAACATTAATCTCGACAGACTAGGTAAAATTGTCTGTCCCAAAAATGGCTCTCCCAATAGGGCTATTGCAAAAAGGGGTGCAGAAAAGGGACATTAGATAAGCGTGAGTGAAGTGTGTGTGTGTGTGTCCGATGCAGACCAGTGCAATCTCCTCATGTACGCTACAAGCATTCTCCCTTTTTCGCCCACTAATCAATAGTGGGCCGAATGAAGTTTATTCTCGTATGCTATATTGAGCAAAGTTCAATATAGCTTTTGCCACTTGTGTTTAGTAATTGTATAACTTTTTGGTGTTAAATTTCAGGAAGGAATGCTGATTGAGTATGTGGTGAATGAGAGAGCTTTCTGCTGATTGTGATTTCAATTGGCGCAGAAAATTATTCCATATGCTATATTCACCATAGCCTGACAGTCTGGGAGTTTGCCAACCGGCAGCTAAGGATGCTTTTATTACGATACATGGTTCACAACTTAGGATTTAGATCGCAGCTATATGTTAGTTGTGAACTAGCTAGATTGGTGTGTATATTATTAGCATATACTAATTATGGCCCCTCGTATTTGGCTATTGCACAGAAGTTTCTTACCAAAACTTCAAAAAAGAGTATATCTAGGCTACTGTTTCATACTGCATAAAATACTCTCTGACAATTGAAGTGTTTTATCAGATGCTGAAGTGGATTTTCAGAAAGATTTCAATATTTTACAAGTGGGAAACGTCTTTTACGCATTAAAATGAGTAGAGAAGGCATCGATGAGGAAAGCGAGAGGATAAATTTCTTGTGATTCCTGTAACGCTCAGTCTACGTCGCATACATCGAATTAATCATATCGTGTTTACAATATTAATTAATTTAATGTCTAAGCAGGTTGCATCAGGTTCCATCAAAATGACTTCTGACTTTTTCTTTTTTGTTGGACATATTGGCTTTTTTAATTAATAATTACATAAGATATATTTTCTTCCAGAACAATGATACTTTGTACCAAGATGCATTGAAATTCACAAATAATTATATTAATGACCTTTTAACCTTTTGCTCATTTCGGCATTACAACGATTAGGATGCTGATTATGGATTAGATTCCGGATCGCTATAACAATGATAATAGCTAGAGTATCCACCCATTCACTGGGTAAATGAAATCCGGAATCTGGAATCCGGAATCCGGATTATACCCAACTGGCTATTTTCGCGCGCACATCCGACTCGCTTGATTACAGAGCTCGTAACATTGATCATAACAACCGCTAATCAGCACAGCCGGCATTTCTGATTCGACCAAAACTATCTTGCAATCAAAGCCGGATAAACGCTCTCAGAACGCAAACGAGTGTTGATGGAGCCGTGAAAAATTCCACATTTGCCCTGCCGCCCAAACACAGCAAGGGAATCTCCTTTCTCGATTCCGTTGAAAGCGGATCAGCTAAGAGCAGCACCGTTCGTCAGAGGAGGGATAGAGCAACAATAAACCTCATCTTGAATGTCATCAGCAACATTGTTGGTTGCAACCCCATTTGCTCAGTTGTTTTAGCTGTCATTCTATTTTGAGATGTGTGCCAGGCATGGATGATTGATTGGAAATTTACGGTACATGCAGTGGTAGTATACCATTTGCATAACCCATATTTGACTGAGTTCACCTTTACTCTTAGTACATGTACAGTTGTACACTGTCCTTAGAAGGACAGATGTCATTGCAATATAAGAAGTTTGATGTATTGTGGAAATTACAGGCCTGCACTATAATATGCTCATGTTGTCCTCTCAAAATTATGGAATTGTTGTTTATGAACAATTACAATGCATACATGCGTCGAACAAATTGTTTCGAGAAACCAAGTGACATGCATATTGACTCAATCGATCTCTATATTTTCAATTATTTCGTATCTGTGTATCGCAAATATGAAACTTTGAATTCACACCGAATGAATAGACGATGCTATTTTCAAGCAGAACCATTTTTAACTTGGTATCATCACGTTTATGATAACGTTTAAATTGTGTTCGTATGATGAATATAAAAGAATGAATGTAGGTCCTATTTTTGAAATACAATGTATAGATAAATATATATATTACAGAACAGCAACAACAAAAACACAACGCAACAAAAACTACCAGAACTTCATAAATCCGGATTCCAGTGGCGGCTCTGAAATCGACAAATGTGTCAATTTCAGTCTTCCATAGAGAGCGACAGAAAACCTATCGGGCCAATTCCAGAGCGAGGCTGAAGTGTCTTACTTCAGCACTGCAACCCCTTAGAATAGTCAAGCTATATTCCCGAAAGAAACTTAAGAACCTAAATGAAGTTCTACGAGAAGGGTAAATTAAGCAAACTTTTTGCTGTGCTAAGCGATGTTGTGTGCCAAGAATGGCGAGTTAAAACGATCCCCTCTCCGACTTACAAATTTCGTGTTTTTCTCGGGGTACCACGCAAGACAAATATCCTTGATGGTAAGTATTCATTAAAAGATATCAAAGCGTGACAGTGTCTACCTCAAAAAAGCGTAAAAAATATTCCTCAAGACATCGATAAATGTCTTGACAAGTTGGCGGCGCAGACATGTACAACTATGCATTAACACATGAATTTACTAAAACTTATTATGTTCTATTATTACGCCTTATTGAAAATCATCGAACCTCAATTATTGTGTTTTGCTTTCACAAGTTCCCGAAAGAAATGCCATGAATTGTGGCTGCAAAAAAATTGACAATCAATTATAGTAATCACTCGGTGAGGAATCCTGAAGTAAATTTAAACTCATTGCAGTTCAAATTGACGTTGCATGCATGGCGTTGAGTGCTGACGTCAAAGACTTTAACGCAACATCTTTATTCGGTGTAGCGAACAGCAAATCCTGAATTAAAATAATCACCGCTGATGCCTCGTGGCGATATCCTCGGTTTGATTTTGCAAAATTCGGAGCCTGCCTCGTCGAATTATCGATGTCGTTTAAAGCACCGGGTGTGCTATATATGACGCCTACACCTTGATAAAGGATGGAGACTAATTAGATCGGAGAGGAGCCTTCGGTCGGCTTTTACTCACTTCTTTGAGCCCACGCATCCGTGGCATTCGTAAAATGCCACTCGCTAATTGGTTCAATCCATTGTTTGAATTTGTAAGAGAACGGAAATCTGGATGTAGTGGTTGATAAAAAATATCTCCCTCCGCAGTCGAACCTACGGTCTCGAAATATAATTGAAACCTAAAGTTCTCGAATCACAATTTACGGCTTAAAATACACTGAACAGAGTTTATAGACACAATTGCTTGAACATAATACACTCTGCTTAATGGAAAAGGTACTCGAAAGGAAACAAAGAAAAGGAGGAATTTTCGCGAATGATTAAAATGAAGAGTGACACCGGAGGAAGCTGTTAAGAATTCTGAGGAGCGAGCTTTTAGGGCGATTGGATGTCTCAGCACGCATGCGTCAAAGCAAATGGACTAACACACCAGCGACGTTGATCTTCTGCTCTCGACAGGAACTCAACTGAGCGGGAATTGTTCTCAGACTAAGAGAGTCAGAAACACATTCACAAAAAAGTTACACAAAAACGCAAATCGGTCGCGGCAGGAAAACGGAATGAGTTGTTTCGCGTCATGAAATAAAACTAATGATGTTTTCATTGATGCACCATTTTTTCAACACCTGTTCAGGCAATGGTCGTAGACTTACGCATTCTGATTCAAGCAAGGAATTCATGACTATGCATGCGAAGTCTGTTGCCAATTAGCAACCCTCTGTGTGTCGCGAACACTTCCCCGTGTATTCAGGCGTTTAATCTTGATTAATTACCTGTCCATTTTCTGTAATTAGTGCCGCATAGCAATCAAAAGATAATCAGGATTTTCATTCATCTGCCGTACCCATTTCCCATTTCCCTTGAAAAGGCTCAGACTGCTATTATTTCCTTGTGGCGTGCTCGGCCGGCTTCAGAGCAGTTCTAGGAAAATTTCATTGACAGATTGAGCCCAAACAAAACCGTCGTGATTCATGCAAACAGAGCCCCGTGCACGCAACTAAGTAATTAAGAAAACAACCTAATGCTATTTGTAATTTTACATTCGTTGTATAACTCTTAAATTTTCTAGAAATCATCTATTCAGTTTTCAATCTAGTATTTCAATTTTCCATGCAAAGGTAAGGATCAAATCGAACCACGTGACTATCAGCCATGTTGTTTATCGCTGAGCTGCAGCGCAGAGACCAAAATGGCCGATTGCTAACCCTGGGTCACGATTCCTGTATGATGTTCATGTCGTGATCTCGCTTATCGTGAAGCGCAATCCATGTCACATAATCTCGAGACTGAACAATCTGCAATTGGCTCTATTCACTCATTTTTTTAAAGATCAACCATAAAGCCCAAAGTAACGCTATAATTCACATAATGTACACCCTAATTAATTAATTAATCCTTCCAGCGCAATATAATAATCACCTGATTACATTTACATGGTATCAAAGAGGCACGAACAGCGCATGTTCAGTGGTTCTGATTCTCCCGCCAAATCGCGCACACGCACACTTGCACACCCCCCCCACACACACACACACACACACACACACACACACAGATAAGATAAGATAAGATAAAAATAAAAATAAATTGCGTATTTTTGGCAATTTATGTGTCAATGTGTGGTCGATTGTTCTAGTAAATATTATCTCATTCTCAGCTGACCGATTATAGCATTAAGATTATTATGTTTATGCGTTATGATCAAATAATCAAGAGTGTGTATCAGTGTGTATAGTCGTAATTGAGGAAAAATCATTCATTTGTTCAACATTAAATGAAATTGTGAGTGCGTTGATAAAATTTTGGTACCCTGGGGTTTATGGTGAGGTGTTATGACGTCATGACACCCCGGAGAGAGTAGAGCAGAAGACTGTTGACTATTGTTCTATTTCACTAAATCGGTATTTTGATGCCGTAAAAGGCTAAAAAATGTCAATATATAATATTATATCCTGTGCCCTAACTAAGACTTAAATTTTTTTTTTTTTTTTTTTTTTTTTTTTTTACTTTTACAATACAAGCTCAATCAAATCTTCAAGTCAATTACTGGGAAATTTTATCGAAAACCACGCAACTGACGATTCCTGATCAACAGGATTTTTCATACTCGCAAAAACAATGTCGAATCTGGCGTCGTTAACATGACAACGTGTATAAGGCAGCATGACAAACATAAGCTGTTTCGATCTCAATATTAAATCACTAGACACAAATTTGCATTTTGAGGGAAGATGAAGAATAGAATTAAGATCACGTGAAGAAAATTGAGAATCGTCAGATACTTCATCAAAGCCATAAATACGGAATAACTGACGCAATTTGACACTTTTCGGGGTCCTAAATGAGTCTAATGGCACATTGTTGCCCTTTGCTCTCTCCTTCTAATCTGCAACGTAAACACAGAGAACTGTTCATGGAGTTGCTGGTTTAGCATGCATCTGAGGCGACCCGTGGCTTCCGTTATCTCAGATTCTCTTATCACCCGCTCCTGTTATTGCGCTGAATTCTGTTGAATCCACTGCAGTAGATAAATCAGTATACCTCCCATTTCCGCAGTCTTATCCAAGCCACTTAAATATCTATATTTCCGGTACTTACACGCAACATATGAACAATGTAATATGAATGTTACAATATTTCACTATTAAAAGGGTTGCAGAACTGGATGGACCTCATTTCATCGACTGGACGGACCTCATTTCATCGACTGGATGGACTTCATTTCATCGACATTTCATCGACTGGATGAATCTCATTTTATCCACTGGACGGACCTCATTTCAGCGACTGAACGGACCTCATTTCATTTCATCGACATTTCATCATCGACTGGACGGACCTCATTTCATCGAAGTAATGGTAAGATGAGTCCTGATCAGACTGGAGCACGGTGGACTGGAGGACGGAATCCTATTAGATTAGATCGTGAGAACTACACCGTTGGAGGCACTAATATAAATTTTTTTTTGTATCAGAGTGCCGTAAAACTCCATCCATACATACAAATATTCGTGAGAACTACTAACTTCATATGCTTACGTACATTCTTTGTTTGACAGTTTATCGTCAAAATATGATTGCCTCGTCTTACAAACAGTATATAATGCATTCACTTGATTGCAGTTATCTTACAATAAAACTCGTAACGTCCGTTTGTTTAATAAGACCAGTAATCCAGAGACGGAAAGCGTGGATCTTCGTGAGCTGATTGTTAATCATGTTGTTTTGTGTAACTGCATTCTTTTCTTATCTGAATACTTTCTACAGCTTCACTTGCCGTAGTTTCACACACAGACCAAACCGAGTTTCTTCTCCCCAAGAACCCATTACCTGATCGAACAGCGTGTGACGTATGTACCTCTAGATGAAACATGAATCCAAATAATGATTTCATGAAAAGTATTTCGCATTTTTTATTGTTGGATGCACCTAAATGACCTAATGCCAAATGACAATTATTGTTGTCTGCAGTTTCGTCCTGGAATATCTGAGTAATGACACTTTCTCTGGTCAGCAAAATTTCCAGTGATTATCTCTGAATGAGAATAACAGCCAGAAAAGCACCCAACGCGGAATATTACCGACGAAAGCAAACAATAACAGAGAACTAAAGTTCTCCTCCTCATTTACTGTTTCCTCGGAAAGGTTCTAAAGACTGATAAATATTTTGTTATTAATCGATAATTTTGTTCTTGGCTGTTGTGGTTGTATATAGCATAGACATCTTATGATTACAATCAATAAATAGAACATGTGAAAAAAAAAGAGAATAATTTTAAAATGATCAGAAAATGAACAAAGTATCCTTGGGTGCAGTTGTTGTGTACCAAACCTAGCTTAGTTAAACTGACACCGAGGATTGATTCCGTGATCCAGGATATTGTGGGAGTGGGTGTGCTCATTGAACCGATGAATATGCCATACAAAAGATATAATATCAATGGGCCAAAGCAATTCATTCATTCATCCATCATTTATCCCCACAAAAGAAGACGATTATGCAATAATGAGTGTTTATATGGCATCAAATGACAAAACTGTACGCGCTGTCGGCGAGAAATTCCGAGTGCAATGGGTCGATTCGTCAGTAGGATTTATTGCTCATTCTATTGGCTGAAATAACCATTTCTCTCCTCTACTCTCACGTGTCTCACCCCCCCCCCTCAGGAAAAATAAAATAAAATAAAAAATAAAAAATAAAAAATAAAAAAATTGCAAGACCAATTTCAATTACGGACGGATTTTCTACCGTATTGTAAATTAGTTTATCTTATTTTATTTACATGCCATACTTTTGCTTCATTTTTATTTTAAAAAATTGCATTGTTATTTGGGCTGAAAAATTCATCGTGCACAGTGTAACAGCAGTTTAGAAGTTTATTGCTCGAATTCTCCATTAAAGCTACTGCGCCTGCGCTTGACCACATGAAAGCGATCGGCGACTTAGTGGAGTCTGTTAGCTGGGAAAATGTGACGAACCCTGCAAAAAGATGATGAAGCTACCAAAATTTCAGAAAAACTACTAATGTGTATTACGATTAATTTTTTTTTTTCCATTGTGTGTTAAACGAGATCGATTATAATAATTTATCGATCATTTACTGGCGATACTTACCAAAGAGAATAATTTCGAGATTATTGTGACGTCATTGAGCGTTTCGACCAATCACGAAGCCTTATTCGCCACGTGCGTGTAAACATGTTTCGATATCCAACAATCGCCTGTTATCCACTTTATTAGGCCGTCTATTTGCATGAATATGGTAAGTTAGACATCCCTTCAATTTTATTTGGTTTAAAATTAAATATGTGATTGATGGAGCATGCTTTTCAACAAGTTGAATCATTAAAAAAAACCCAAATACTAGTATACGGGTACATGTATCCACTCAATTATGCGTGAGTCATGAGCTGCATGACTACGACACTCGAATATCAATCATTATATGATTATGATTTATGATTATCGGTTTCACTGGATATATCATTACTACTATTCAGCATGCAGCGTCTGTTCTCCGCTGTACATTCAAATAAATATTCAACAAATAAAAAACAAAACCAATTAAAGGGAGGGAGAACTGGTTAAAAATTGACTTTGAGTCGTTATTTGATGCATCATAAATGATTCCTATGCCTGGCCCACACAAGGAATATCATCGCTAACGATTTCGCGGGCGATATATTGCTAACTAGGCGTGACGTCAGCAGCTGTGATGAAACACCGAGTTCCCCATCTGTTACAATGGGCCTCGTCATATCAGCGTGTCCTGCGACTAAACACCTGGATATTTTTTTTATTTTCTTTTCGGAAATAGATAGAATAATCATTTTGCCACCAGTCAGGCGCGAAAAAAAATATTTTTCGCTATTTTTCTTATTTTAACAAGCGATTTTCTAGGACACCTACCATGTTTCTCATCCTGAAACAGTAAAAAGGTCAGCCAGAGTGCACCACGCATGCGCTTTCGTTTCGTAAACAACAAAGATGTCCTTTTATGGAGAAGATGATCTGCTCTGATTGGCTGAAATCGATAGCTTCACGAGGGGAACGGAACCAATCAGCCATCAGCCAAACCAAGCCATCAGCTGACGTTTGCCTCCTATACTTCGCAATGGAAGCCATTCTCCCATAGGCACAATGCTAACCCCGATATTCGGAATGCATTATTTCCTTACGCTTGCATCCAGGCATGGTGTTTTTGGCACGGAATGCTATCAATTGGTGCTATGAGTCAATAGAACATCACTTAAAATTTAGTTCCCCATCCCTTTAAAGAACAAAACCGAGAAATGAACATAGTAATTATTTTTATTCAGAGTCCAATCATCACTAACAGATTCTCATGGAATGACACTATCAAATAACACACAAATTGAATAGCAAATTGTCAAAATGAAATCTTGTTTAATATGAAAATAATTAATAAGTAATTCACTGAAATGAAATGTTGACAGCATATATATTTTACCGTGAGTAATTTTTAGTTTTGTTTTTCTGGGAAACAAACCTCAAGGAAATATTGCATGCGTAACCTATTATGTCGGCATTATGAAAATGAAAACAATAAATGAAATATTGGTGTTTTAAATAATTAACCATGCATTGATGAATAAAAAAAAAAAACACGTAAAATATGAGTAAAATTAAAAGAAATGATGATCAAAGGTACATGTAATCGTCGTTAAAGAGTGCATCATAAATCCTAAAAGCAGATTTTTTTCTCAAGTAGTAACATAAAAGCATGTATTTGCTGGTATATTCCATGGCGCAGTGTTGACGAGTATCAAGATTTCAGGATATTTGCAAACGCAAAAAAATATTGCTTCGACTTAATTAGCGCACGCTGCATTCACAAGATATTTCCACCATGCACTTAGGTCTAGAGCAGATGACTTGGGTCTTCATGTCATTGAGTTTGCAGCATTCCTGAAACAACTTCTGGTGTTGATTATGTATCATCAGCTTGAATGATACCAGCTGCTGTCGTGGAAGTGCGTGCACTTATTTAGAGGGGTGATGCTTGGGCTGAAGCCTCAGCTCCAGGGTCATCAAGTCACACTGAAATAAAGTAGCGATACCTCATATGAATTTATTTAGATCATGGCTAACAACATGTATTTTTTAATAAAATTAGAATTAATGTAACATTTCAATTTTCAATTTTCAAAATTAATTAATTCAAAATTAATTAAATCAATAAATGGTTTATAACTATTTCATGTCAAACATTTTCTTTCCAGAGCAAACAGTTACTACGGGCCTGATTGTTACTTGCTTGGTTCTTGTGTAGAGTGTCTGTCTCAGCATCAAGCCAAGGACGTACGTCAGGTGTCTGCATACATTGGCAGCGCATTCCATGTCTAAATTACTCGACTGAATTGAAGTGTCTCCCGTGTCATATCTGGAATGGGGTTTCTGGAATTGATTGAAGAAATCATATCATTTTATTCAAATTGTAGAGTGAGCGAGTGAGTGATGGGGTTTTACGGCTCCACCCAATCCGATCGGATGATACGGACGCCAGAACAGAAGGCCCGGGACCGGGGTTTCCCCCTACTCTTATCGATAAATTCCAAGGGTTCTTTATCCTGTATACAACCATAGACAGTAGTACACAGCGCCCGGCCTTGTTACGCAGTTGGGCAGCACTGCAGAGTCACCGAAGAATTACAATTATATCGAATTACAATTTTTATTCAAATTGTAAAAGAATTACTCTGTGGATGATGTTATAACTTCAAGCCTGCAACAAGTTTTATTTAAGGATCGAATATAATTCGTTATGCTCAAAGTTGTGCGAATTTATCATCTTGTCAACTGATATTAATATCACTAATAATATATGATATTAATAGTATTAATAATATTAATATATATTATATACTGTATAAATTATGATATTCTCTAAAAATGAACGCGCCATAAACGTATTGAAATCCATTTCGTTGATGACAAAAAAATAACTAATCATAATAGTTAATATTAAATATTTTAAAGGTTTGGTAGCTTCATCATAAAATGCAGGATCATTCAGCTAACAGACTCCATTGTCTTGCCATTGTTTTGTCATTGTCTTGCCGTTGTCTTGTCATTGTCTTTCTGTTGTCTTGTCATTGTCTTTCCGTTGTCTTGCCGTTGTCTTGTCATTGTTTTGTCATTGTCTTGCCGTTGTCTTGTCATTGTCTTTCCGTTGTCTTGTCATTGTCTTTCCGTTGTCTTGCCATTGTCTTGCCGTTGTCTTGCCGTTGTCTTGTCATTGTTTTGTCATTGTTTTGCCATTGTCTTGCCATTGTCTTGCCGTTGTCTTGTCATTGTTTTGTCAATGTTTTGCCATTGTCTTACCATTGTCTTGCCATTGTCTTGCCATTGTCTTGCCGTTGTCTTGTCATTGTATTGCCATTGTCTTGCCATTGTCTTGCCATTATTTTGTCATTGTCATTGTCTTGTCATTGTCTTGTCATTGTCTTGTTATTGTCTTGATGTTGTCTTGCCATCGTTTTTCCCTTGCCATTGTTTTGCGCGCCAATCCCTCGTCAATTAAACACACATATTTACATGCTCAGACCAAACCAAAGGACTCCACCAATGAAAAGCAATATGTATTGAAACAGCAAATGACCCCCGATAAGATCATATCACTGAATTAAACATCAATTGCATTGCGGTAATTTGCTTTTACTGTTGATGGTAAGTGGTCTTTTTTCGTGCTCCATTCTTGTATAAAGAATAAAGTGCTCTCCATTTTGTATCTGCACAATTTCGGATTAGCGCTCTGCAAACTGATTCCCTTATCTACAGTTATCTTTCACTCCTCATCCAAATGTGAACGATATCAAACCGGCTCAAAACTTAAGCCAAGGAATGCTCCCCATACCTAATACATGTAATACCACAGTAATAACACATAAAAGTCATTGTCTTCTGCTGTTTCAAATTAACATATCTCTGATTAGCATTTGTTATTGCAAAGTGAAGATTCAAAGAGAATTCTTGTTGAGTATTGATCCACATTGCAATGTGACTGACACAAATGAAGAATTTTCTGATTGCCACTTGGAAGATAAAAATTATTGAAGAGCATAATATTTGATCATTTTCTGAGCCTCACAATGCTTGTCCTTCAGTACTGAATGAATCCAAGGATTTTTCGATTCACTGACTCTGCGTGTAAATTGCACTGAGAGGATGAATAGCAGTGTAGGAGGCGTGTTCATCCGACTGAGGAATGCTCTAAGCTGATCATGCTGATGAGAAAATCACCGAAGAACAAAGAACTGCAAAATAATACAAATTTCGTGCTGTTCATCCCCCCATCAGTTCATTTTATAATCAATACGATTGTACTGTTGTCGTGATACTTTAACTAAATACTTCTATTGAATACCTTAAGTGAATTACACAAATATTTGGCTTTGCGTATAAACTGCTATTTCATCCTATAGTTGATAGCAAAAGCAGACGCCATTTCCATCCCGAACAAACTCCCATTTGGAGTTCATGAAACCCTAATTCTTTGTGAGTAGTTATGAGATCAGCCGATGCCGTGTCGTGGCTATCAAACATTTTCATGAGCTTGCATTTATGTTGCATAAACGAGTCAGTGCATAATATAGTTTTAAGACCACGGCTATTATACTTCGCCAGAACATTAGACTTTACGAGCCCAGTCGCCATCAATTCAGACCAAATACAGCTTCAGATAGTTGGCAGTTTGATTCAGGCCTTAATGTCTGCCGGAGCTGACTGCCACTCAAGTGGGTTCTGGCTTTATGCCAATGAAAAGGCGTCTTTATAGGAGCTCTCCCAGGGGAGGGCCGCCCACTTAATCCCCCAACAGGTCGTCAGAAATGCCCTTCTTTATAACTTCTTGTCATTGGAGCAAATATTTTTTTCTTTGTCATGGGGTCAATGCCATATATAAAACACAATCTAACACTATTAGTGGCGCATGCGTATTCGCGATGAAGTTTTTGAATTTATCTTCTGGAATCAATGACGTCATTCAAAATTCCCAAGATAGCATATCAAGCGAAACGAGTGAAAATAAATTCTCAGTATTTGCTGAATACGGCCAGGAGATAAACATTGGTATTGCAATCAAAACTCACCAATAAAAGAATAGAGCAACGTGTATGTTCCTACCGCCGAAGACGAGCGATGCCTTATTTATGCATTATTTTAATGCTTATCTGTGATCCTGGACTCTATTTGCTGCATACATAAAAACAAACAAAATAATATCACCGAATGTTTACACTCTTTTGATTGAAATGAATCGACGCCAGTGTCAATGAAATTGAAATAAGTATGATATGATAAGAAAAGCAGCATGAAATGTTAGTTTTTCTTTTTCTTATCTCATTGTGGTTTTTAGTACTTTTTACAATGCGATCTGTTTCTAATACTTTCTCGGAAGAGCGCAATGCCATTAAAAAACATTGTGACATGGAGACTACATTTGGTCCGCTCTGTATAGATCTACTGTTTTGTTATTTTGTGCCAGAATTTCAGATCTTAAAATCAGCATTACACTCAACGTAAATGGTATTTCAGTGTGCCGAAGAGCTATACCTATTTTTAAATCAGGGACATTCACGGTATTAATTTTAATAAGAACATGTTATGGCAGCTATTTTCACATGAAAATTGTGTGATTCATAATAGTGTGTCTATCATGGTATGCAAATCAACATGAGATTGAATCTGGTACATCGATGTGCCTAGACCAACGTGTAATCTTATCAACCAAACGAGCAATAAAACAATCTGTTAAAGGAAGCCATTGAATTCAAACATCTACGCGTTCGTTACCTTTAGATATGAGCCAAAACAACATCCATAATTACTATGCTTCTGTTGAGAGAATAGCTGGAAACCGTATTTCAAAGTAAGACAGATCAATGGTTTCTACAACACTGTGGTTCCCAATGTTTCCTCCGGGGAGTAATCGGAAAAGACGTGATTGGGATCAGGAAGAGGTTCAGAAGAGAGACCAGGGGAGACAGGCGAACGAATCTGAAAACTTAAGTGAATCGAGAACACTACTGAGCTACAAAGGCCTAACAACTCATATAAATCACCGCAGTTCTAAATCTTATGAGCAGTTATAACTTTGCTTGGACAGCTTAATACATAGCAAATCACAAATCCATAATCCAAGATCTATGTATTAGAAACTCAGCATTTCCTGATCATATAGAGTAGAACAGGCAGCCAAATGTTGCATCCAACAATTGTGAGCAAAAAGAACTTACTTAAGCTTGATTGATGTTTACTTGGCAAGTTACCTGAGCAGCTTATGCATTCAGTGGTTGCGTTGAGATTGCACCTGGCGGGGCATGAAGAGCGTTTCAGCCCTAAAGCTGATCAAATAAATTGACCTGCCATACATACGGGCTGGCTTGCATTTCTGAATGGAAACTGGCGCCAAAGAGATCAACGTAGCTTTTATTAGAACAAGCCCCATTAATCACTGATCATACTTTCTTCTGTGAGATGCTTTTAGGCGTGGCAAGGCAATCTGGATAATAGAGCCCCAGTACACACAGCCCCTCCTCCCCCTCCTCCTTACAATGGCATCCATGGTAGATGGCACCAATCTTTGGTATGTTTTATGGGGCTGCACAGTGAAGGGGTACGAAATACACGATAGCATAACTTTCCACTGAACAAAATTTCATAGAACGTTCAGAAAGCACTGTAGTTTCAGTGTACGAATTAGATCTACTTCGACCTTTGAATCATGCCAAGACTTTAGATCTCTTCAAGGAGCGCTTATAATATGCAATGGATTTTTGCACTGGTCAGGAATGGAACCCAGAGAATGCTTAGATGTCCATCATATATTTAATCACATCTTGAAGTATCTTATTGCTCATTACATCAACGGTTTTATCAGTCGATAAGATATCAGTTCGCATTAATTTCTGAGCTATGAGAACAATACCCAGCATATCATCATTTCAAATTTCAATCAAATCCAATACTAAGTAGGGCCTATCAACATAGTCATTGCTCTCTGAATATCAAATTTAGAGATTGCATGCGAAAGTCACGTCTTGCTAATATTCTGGGGATTTTTATTTGTGTGTGGAATTTCAAACCTAGTAAGGATACCACGTGACTGCTTAGTCTTGCGTTCAGATTTCATACGGTATCGATAAAACCGTGTCTGCCCCATGAATCAGAAGAAAAAAAAATAGAGCAAAATATAAGATGACAATTAAATCATGAAATGCGATAGGAATAATTGGTTGTTTCCCACTTTCTCTCTTTTTCTCGTTTTTTTGTTTCTGGCTGTTTTTTTTTTTTTTTTTTTTCGATTTCAAATTAAAATTTACATAATTATTATTCATACATTTACATAATTATTATTCATACTGTGTCCACCAGGTTCTAGTTCATTCAAGCAATTAAATCATTTCCTTTGTTTCATGAATACCACACAGTCAATACCAATTAACCGATAATCCCATTAATTAATCATGATCGACAGATCTCTAAGTGATGTATGCATTCATTTCGAATCTTGTATTTTCACTATCGATGTCAAAAACTGAAAATTCTAACAACTGCTCATTCGTGTTAAATGTTTACCACTCAGCGTCATTCAGTACAATATCGAGTGTCCATTTCATTTCATTTTTCATTTATTGCACTTATTAAGCCCATTTTCAGTAAAAGGACAACATTCAAATGCGCTTTACAGCATAGAAATTACATTAATTTTTCAAGTTAAACAAGGTTATTAAAAGCGATTTTGAAATAAAAAGTTTTAAGTTGGTATTTAAAAACGGGTAAAGATTTCAATATACGAATTTCAAGAGGTAGGGCCTTCCATAAAACCGGTGCATGTGCAGAAAAAGAACGATCGCCAAAAGTGATTAGTCTGAATTTAGGAATGTTCGGCGGATGTTGGTTGCAAGAGCGCAGTGAACGGGTCGGCTGATATGAATTTAAAAGTTCACTCAAATAAGTTGGCCAGAGTCCATTAATAGATTTTAAAGAAAGTAAATTAATTTTATACATAATGCAAAATTTTACAGATAGCCAATGGAGTTCTTTTAGAAGTGGAGTGATGCTGCAATAGCGGTCCGATCTTTTAATGAGCCTCGCGGCACAGTTTTGAGCACGTTGAATTTTATTTATTTGAGAAGCAGGGAGACCAGAAAGGAGGCTGTTGCAGTAGTCAATCAGAGTCAGTGTTGAACCTGTAAAAATTAAATAGCAACCCAGGCTAGACTTCAATGAAAAAAGAACACCCGCCACACGCAGATCAACACAAGGTCACCGACCTTAGTAGTACCACGTGACCCTTGCATTCAAATTTCAATCACGTCAAACGATAAGAAATCTCCAACTACCTCATCATCCATCAAAAGTCTTTATCAACTCAGAAAATCTTGCGTTGCACATTTCGCTGACATTGGCGTCATGTGACCTTGTCTGAAATATACATTTCCACTCGAATACCCAACCGCACCCGAACCTCTTTGAGAAATGGTTCATTTGATCAACTTCAGTTGATGTTTTGTGATCAGCGAATGATCAATAGAGCGAGATGAACGCAGTTGGAAACGACATGAAAAATATAAAGGCTGAGTAAAAAAAAATTCCCATTTGCAATCGATCGCATTTTCTGAGGTGATGGATGGCTTGAGCCCATTACAATCACATCCATTTCCTCAGATAGCACAATGGCACGTTGCGATTGCAAGAATTCAATGTCATACATAGTATAGTAATGTACCTCCCATCCAAGTTTGAAATGTAATATTTGATTGCATCAAAGCATTCTGCAATAAGAACTCTTGATTTTGGCATAATGTAGTTCTTCTATAGATCGTACAGACACTTCTGTTTCGCTGAGTAACCTTTCTATTGGCTATACATTGGCTTCGATTCTAAGAATTCTTTTTCATACCATGCATCCCCTGTACGTAACCGCATTCCACGGGTTAACATGTTGATTCATTCTCTCGAGTGGCAATGAAGAGTGGCAAGGGTAACCACAAATGCTGTCAGCGTAGCCAATCCTATCTGTTTGATGCTCCTTCGATTTCAACGCTTCATATCTCACAAAACATCTCCGTTATCAAAGACCGCATGAATCCCCAAAGATCTCCAACTAGACAGCTGATGAAGCTCTTCACAGCCAGCTAACTTCATTCCAAAGAGGAAGCCAGTGATGAAAAGCTGTTCAGTCGAGCGCATTTATCAATACAGTCCTTCGGGGGTGTCTTTGGGGCAGTTGTGCTCTCCGTAAAAAGATAATCTTCACTGGACTTTAATCGGGTGGAAACTAGCACATTGTTGGCCAGATCCCCTAAGTCTCGAAGGGTTTTCCTCTTCTATACCGTCCTCTTCGTGAGGTCACTTGGTGTTGTTACAGATATCTTGTGATGTCAATATAAACGGAGCTGGGTCGTACAAATTTGCTCAAAGTACTGATGAATGTGTATATAATTGTATCGTTTACTCGTGGCGTATCAGGCACGCGTGTAGTTAAGATCTAAATAAACATGTGAGAAGAAAGGGGCAGAAAGAAAAGAAGAAATAGATCACGATTATCGTAGGGTCTTTAATTTGTGTCCCTATTTGTGTTTCAATATAGGACCCCGGCCTTCTAAATCGAAGGATCAACGCTAGAATACAAGACAGTGCTTATCACGAATCTAAATACATTTTCATGAAATTAATGTTGGCCTTCCTCGGCTTAAGAATTGCCTCCGCGGTTTTCAGTGCGCCCAGTGGAACGTGCTTGTGTGTCCCATTTATAAGCTACCAAGCAATTTTCTTCTGGAACATTCTCTTTCTCCTGCGAGGAGAACACTAATGACCGGTGCCCAAGAAATCCATCGAGCGACACGAAGAAGAACATGCATAGAGATGAAGAGGGCAACTGGAATAGCTCAATGGCCGAAAGGTTAATGGGGCTCCAATAAGCGGATTAGTAAGACCCATGCTGACCCCGTGTTAAATTAAATTAAATTAAGTAAAAATTAAACTAATTATTGAGAAAATAACTCCACCTGCACGGTTGTTCTGCAACCGAACAAATGTATTCGACATTTTTATAATATATCTTTCGGCTATCGAAAGATGGAACAAGTATGTGAATACTCGTTCATATTATGACCTGTCTTTTGTGTACATATTATGATTAAATATGCTACGTGTATCAACTCCGCGGGGGGGGGGGGCATTCACTCGGATGGAGTGTACTCCAAGCACAATTACACACGGTTACGCCAAGGTTAAGACGTGCACCGAGTATAAATCTAAAATTGGCCTTGACCAGAAATTGGCAAAGAGTGGGGCTTTTGGTGAGTAATAACTGCAAAATGTCCTTTAATGGAGAACCTTCCGGGAATTTCGGTAGCCGAGTGACGAAGGTCGCCGGCGATTGGCACCCACTTGATGGCCCAGTTCACTGCGTGCATCCTCGTCAATAGCGGAAGCAACAGACCTTTATGAACACTTTCTTCGTATCAATTCGGTTGCTGGGTGAGATGCGGCTTAATCCCGCGCAACGAATTTATGTCAGCATTTGATATAAAAGTAGGCAAACAACCGACTTGGACCCATCTGAATTGTCTCAAAGGTCATCTAATTTGAGGCCGTTCTGTCTTCGTCTTTACCTCGCGTTGTTTTTTTATGTATACGTCTTCTTGGGATTGAAAGGTTTCTTTGACCCCCCCCCCCCTCTTTCCCCTCTCCATCGTGTCCGAGAATTAGTTTATGTTTATTTTACACCTCATTGCGTGAGTGCACCGTCCAATCATCATGAACTCCGTGACATTTCTCGATCGCTTGATAAGCGGCACATCTCCCCAAAAGTGTTTTCAAAGGAGATTATACCTGCGACTCTCTGTGTGATTTATTAGTTTGATTAAAAAATGCACAAATCATTATGCGCATGCGTGATGTTGGGATTACGTGGATGCTTCTAACTACTCTACACGATGTTTCATTATAGCATATGTAATTATGATTATATAAATTCTGCTTATGTATGTAGATCTTCTGGCAGAGCGTGCATGGGATTGCTTCCATCTCTCGAGAGGCAATCAGCAATACTGATCGGTCACCAGGATGCAATTAGCGGACATTGGAGGTCAGAAGTTCGCCGATTTAGCGATAAGCGGGAGGCAAACACAGCCATAATTATCGGTTAGCAAATATTCGGAAGGCACCAATTTACTGCACTGTATATTAAAAACGTAGGCTGCCGCACAAAAACGATTCTAGTATATAAGACGAATATTTTCCATGAACAATGAGAAAGAGAAAGAGAGATAGACACACTCTACACTTCGCACACTCCATTCTCTCTCGTGCTCACCCATTCCGTGTGGACCATCTCATAAAAACCACTTTTTGGAACTTTTTTATTTCTGCTACTCTACCCGGAATATTTGCTGGAGGTAAATTAAAGCCAATATGAAGTGATCGGTTGAGTCTTCGTTATTACGAGCTTACCACCAAACCCGTGAATAAATGATGTAGAATTGGAGTCAGTACGTCACGTGATGAGTCCAAACTGAATCCAATCCGAATATCTTTCCAGTGTTGCGAGCGGACGTGGGCTGGTACGTTATGATTACAAGTGTAACAGCGCCGTTGATTGGCTGTAGCATCTCAGCCAATCACTGCACTGATCTCAAGATTTCAAAATGAATCTAAATTTCTGATGATAAATCCGCTTTTAATTAATCATTGTCGCTACTCAAAGGGTAACAAAATCATGGCAATCTAATATAATTCAACGTGTCGCTATGAAGCGGATTCGACGATGTGTTGACAAACATTTCGCCATTCAGCCCTGAATACACAAATACTGACACTTACATTAAATCCTGTTACACACGAATTAATAACCGCATGAGTCATAATTCATGGGACCTTTTTCTGCCGTCGCCGAGACAAAATCTACCAAACTTATTGCCGAAACCCCTTGTCAATGTCACTCTGGAACAATATGCCAAATGTGCCGTGGGGGGAACTGCCATGAAAAATATTCCTTTTGTAACTTATAGCTGTAATGCATTCTGGCGTGGAAGGGAGTTGCATTGTGCAATATCTCTGGAAGCACTCGAGATGCGTAGGGTTTCTCTTCGAGGAGTTTTACCCTGAGGGAAATTGCATTTCTTATTGGAAACGATAGTTTTTATTGCTTTGCAAGCGGAGATTACACAGAAGACAATACTTGGAATTACGATTGCATAAAAAAGGGGCACCGTATATGATATCTACGCAATCTAATGAATCGTCTGTGTGTGTGCCATCGCATAAAGAATGGCGGCGTGCGAAATCGAACGCAGCAAGCGTCCGTAATGAATCGGTCGGAGCGATAACACAGTGTAACTTTTTTTACTCGACACCTTACTGTGATTACTGTTTCTCATTTGTCATTTGAATTTAGCTTCTTGATCCATACATTCAGGTCGATATCTACGTAAGTAAGCAAATGTAAAAATATTAAAGGGATATCACATCATAGGTCCTACCTATACACAGTGAACGGCGAAACAAAGACTGTAGCGATAGTGAGGTCAACCACTGGTGCATTACAAATTTAAATTTAAATTTAAATAAAAACTGGTGCATTACTACCTATTACAAAAATAAAAACATAATAATTATAATGTAGTATCTCTCATTTTCATAGCAAATTCAAGGCCAACTCTGCAACCACAATTGGTATACACTATTATAGTTCATGTGAATGAATTCAACCAATCGAAATGCAGCACCCGTGAGAACCATCTTACGTCATCGCACTCTCGAAACCTTCGAAACCGACGTGGATTACTTACGTAACCCAAGAAGCACGAGAAAGTATCCGTTGGAACAGCAAGTCTCCTTATGCACGGGAGATGCCAGCCTACTCGTCGGCTATTTGAGAAAATTTGAACGGCATTCTGTCTTCGGGGACATGCTAATAATAATGCCTTGATTGCCATCGTGAGTATTATTTTATATTTTTTTAGATCTTCTTCTGATAAACTAAAATAAATTTCGTATTGTTCAACTTCATAAATTTCGAATCCGCATTTAGATATCGTGGCTTTTTTTGTACTCACCAATAACCTATGTCGCCTCAATTTAAGCAAATTTCTGGCCTAAGGAATAATAGTCATGTTGGTCGCTTCTGTATAAGTTTCGGTCAGGAATCTTGCAAGAATCTCGCATAGACCACATAGTTTCCTCTCTAATCCATATGGACGACATTGACAGCGTACTTCGTGGATGAACTTTAACCAATTCTGAGATACACATCAACAAAGTAAACGCACGCAATCCTCGGGTTACCCGGATCGTGAAATTAAATTTGCTCTGCAATTCGGAAGAAATCCGCGAGGAAATCTTTCCTATCGGTTCTGGGTGAAATGTTGAACAACGCGACGACTTCTTGGAAAGAAGAGATCACCTCGATCCTTCGGGAGATCAGCCAGACATGAAATTGACACTGGAATTTGATGAATCAGGTCTCGCTATTCTCGAATATACTCATCGTTAAAGTCGACGGTGCGTGTGAAGTTGCACCTACAGGCGATCGTCCGACACGGCGCTATATAACAAATGGTCGACATTACAATTGGCTTTTTCTTAATATTTTGTGTTGCTGAATCTTGTCCTGTCAAAGATTCATCGCATTATGCAACAATGAAAGCTAATGCAGAATATTCTGATGACCTTTGACCTTAGAATTTATATCAATGTTTCAGGTTATCGATTCCCATTAATGCAGCGTTTTTGAAAACGAATGATGATAGCTATTGTTGTATGCATATGCATACAATTAGCGTCCTTAATGCAAAAGGGGAACCCTATAAATCATTAATTATCTGCACTACAATCAGAAACAATTACTGGACAAAAGGAGATCAATATCACATATCACTGTTATGCCGGTATATAACATTATCTTGCAAATTGTTCTCTAGAAATGCGTGAATTATGACGTCATTATTTGCGTCGTTTATTCCGCTAACAGGACCCCTGAAAAGGGAAGTCATGCTGCAATACCATTGCATATTTCAATCAAAGATTATGCCCACTCGACTGCCGGTTTAAGAGCGCGCAATGGAGCCCAAAAGACGGCAATGAAATTAAAGCAAAGCTTCTTCTACACTTCCAACAGACGACATTTGCAAATGTGACATTTTTATCGCCATTGCGCTGTAGATTCTCATTTCTGCGTCTATTGGTTGGTTGCAGGAATGTTATAGCAATAATTTCTGGATAAAACTGACGTGGCAGAAGAGGAGTCGCGACCCTTGTTTCTATGAAAAACATCTTTCCATTCTGATATTGATCAGCTATGGCGGCTACAAGATCCGCGTTTTATCTCACCGTATCAGATGTGTTATATATATATATATGTTCTGATCGCATCGCTGCATGCTTTGAACTTGTGTTTGATAGACTAAGAATTGTTGCAATCTTAACATTCAAAAGACTGGATATTGAATTCCATGATCAATGCCAGATAAAGATAAATACTAGTACATGTAAATTTAAGCTAAATACATATACATGTAGTAATAATGCTGCAGATGAAATCCTGCGCCACTAAGAAATTAAAGGGGGGGTGTTCTTTCTTTCTTTTTCTTTTTTTCTTTCTTTCTTTCTTTTTCCAAAAAAAATTAAAAATAAATAAATAAATAAATAAATAAATAAAAATAAACTAAAAATCTGTGCTTCATGAACAGGTGTGAAATTTATAATAATATCTCGATTATTTCCAACATCCATAACAAATTCACTTGACATGATTGACTGCTGGCAATATCTATGTATATTCAAGGGAAGGAACCTGTTGAAGAAAGGAAAGCCCGTCCTACGTCCTTATACGAAGCCTGAAAGCACAAAAGGGTGATCTTTGCTCGTACCATAGACAGTTGTACTCAGCCACCACCTTTCATTGAATCCAATTTTATTTGCGAATTAATTCGATTCCATTTCGATTTCAGTCAGCCTTACATTAATTATTGCTGCGTGTTATTTATAGCTGTCGTATATGTAATCAACAATGCTTTATTAATTTGAAATGTTCTTTTCTTTGGTGTGGCTTAGTGGCTTTGGGAGCTTTTGAAGCCACCCCCAAAAATAGAAATTGTCGTGATAATAATCATAGTATTATAACCAGCAACAATTAAACAAAATGTACGCTGAGCACCCACTTGTTCTCTTTAGTCGATGGTTACTCAGTACTTTAATCGATCGCTTGGACGATAATTTCGCTTGTCAGTCTTTGAACCATCGATCTAGCCTAATTACGACTTGGTGGGTCGACTTGAAATGTAGCTTGAATGCGGCTGCAAACTTTGATATGTTCATGGTTCTGGTCTCAGTCTTGAACATCCGCCCTCCAGGTCTCCAGGATCATCAAAAGACATGCTCACAATAGTCATTCAAATTAAGGGCTGACATTGGGCGAGATCGAAGATCGGTGAACAGGCGCAATGTTGTCCGAATCAGGGAGAGAGCAACTCCTGAAGCCACGGCAAGAAAGCCTCAGATCAATCTCAGATGCACACAGAAATTAATGCTTTGTGTTGGATTGCACGTCCTTGTTACAAGGCCATTATCTACAGCATCGCCTGTAGAGGTTATGGGTCAGAAGTCATATTCACCGATGGGGATCCTTTCGATGTTGACACTATGGGAAGGAGATAATTACACAAATTATCAATTATGGCCGTATAGTAATGAATATCATAAAGAGTTTATATAGACAGAGTAGATGAGCATGGGTAAAGAGAGACGGTTTTGGGGGTCTCCTAAAATTTTGGCCTTTTTTATTTTTTATTTTTTTATTTTTTTATTTATTTTTTAAATGATTTATTTGCATTCAATTTGCATTTGTTCGCTTGCATTCTTCATTTATCTCTTTATCTAATGCGTGTGTATAATCGTAATATTATTCCATAATAATTACGTGTGTTCTATTTTTGCATGTGGACTGTGATTGACTCTTGTGATTCTGGCATCTGTTTCTATTATGTCATGTGACATAAATGGATCAAGTTTGTTGACAAATATGGCCACGTGTGTGAGTGCGTGACCCTTTGCTTGCTTACAATGCCTGCAGCTAGCAGACTTCATGGAAGGAACACATCGCTAAGGTGCTTTTTCACTTTTGCACTTCGGTCGAAATCACCACCGCAAGAGATACATTGTGGGAGAATGCTGAGCAGTCGATTTTACCTCGCTTGATGCGCAGACACAGCGTAGCATCAGAAAAGGGTGCGATGTCTACGATCAACGATATCATAGAGGCCATGAAGCGCTTGGATCAGGCGGACAAAATGCCACTGTTGGCCGTTCCGTACGATAAACTTCGATGAATCTCTCTGGTTAAACCGAGCGAAACAGCAACAGTCAGTCTCTGTGAACGACTTAATATGCTGGAGGCCCGAATGGAGAAGCATGAAAAGCTAATGGCAGAGAACAGCTCCAGAGTCACTGCAGTGAATACAGTGCCAGAACAAACTTCCCTCGGCTTCAGGCTGGACATACTCCCTGTTGTCACAATGGCGTCCCTGATTGACATCATTCTCCGTAGACAAGTGATTAAACACTAACTTAATTAAGACGGTTAATATTATGAGATTTCTAAATTGATGTCACGCAGATAGTTTTTAATATATAATACTAATTGTATGATAATTAAGATCATTGACTGTGCATACTTGACGACCACAATATTCCATTATAAGGAGTAACCTTGTAGATCATGACCATGATTGAACTTATCATATTGCTTTGTTAGACCCCTGAGCGTGCTACTCCCCAGGGAGATCTCTCTGTTCCTATAAGCACTCGTTGTATCCTTCCATTATAACAAAGAAAGAGGACATCATTTTGAGGACATTGTCTCTTGTCTTGTGTACTCCGTTCAGCAGCTAGGCATTGATGAAACAATCTATCAAAAGCTTTGTTTCAATCAAGGCATGCGCAGTCGTACTCTCTTCTTGTATCCAGGCTTCTTGGCGCCCCAAGAGCTGAGTTATACATCCAGATGATGAACTCACTTGTTTGCTTATGGACACTGCGCTAATTTCTGCCATGGAGCAAACGGAGACAAATTCCCTCAAAAAGTATTCTCTTGAAATGTGTTAATTATAAAAGTAAAAGGAGGCAAAAGTTCATGGCCAAAACAATTCAAATTCGATCTTGGCATTACATCATTTACATAGAAGCGTGAAAGACATCGTGTGACTGCGAAATTACTGCGATAGGCTACTCGATCAGTTGGTTGAAAGAAGTACCATTAGAATAATTGCTCATCTCGAATTCCAAGCACGAGGCGCTTATTGACTTCGTTCTCTGCTCACACGAATGGAATCCTTTTTACGTTGCAATGTATGCATCGAGCGTAAAATGTCAACCAACAACTCTGTTTCGCTGTTAGCTCCAATGAGCCAAGCACCATTCTATGACACCACGACCAGAACCAGCCACCAATAAATCTTGATTGGCAATAGCGCTAATCTGGCAAAAATCCGATAACGACTACGAGGTGATTGACGACAGTCTCGTTCGTTTCCGACTGACCCACAGAGCTACGACCACGAAATCTCTCTTTACGGCGAAACGACTGGCTAATAAAATCGGCAAGCAAGTCTGGTGTCCGGAGCCGACTAGACTAATCTTGTCTTCACTGCACAAAGGGCATAAATGAGTAAATTTTATGCTGGTGCATGTCTCTATTGGCAGCGCTGTTTGCAATAAAGGATGCTGTTGTCTCCGCTTGCAATATACAGCTTTACTTCACCCTGACACTCCGTCAACAGTCTTCGCAATAAACCCAAACCAGCTCAGTCGGCTATCCCAAGGAGACTATAGCTAAAAAGACATGAGCATCAAAATGGTGATTGCTGATGTAATGAGGCACAAGGCCGTTCCAACCAGCCGGCAAATGAGACGTGTTGCCGGGTAAAAGCCCCTTCAGTAAATTGTCAATATCCGTGATGGGTGACCCAGCGTCCTGATGCGGCGGTTGGTTTAAGAACCTGTGAAATATGGCGAAGCTAAACGGTACGTGATGAACGATTTTTTTTTATGAACACACTGCAGACCACAGAACATTAATGAAATGATATATCGATGACCCGTGAGCTTTTAAAGGTTTTATTCTTGTGAAAGGTGCATTAGGCGAGTGAACGGTGCCAAAATTGGGAGCCTGTGCAACCAAGCACGTGTCCTCCAAGCAGGGATAACTGCAATCAGAGAGGAAAAACGCCATCTGATTTCTAGGAAACCCGGTCACGAGGTCCGGAAGTGAGCAGGACGTCATCGCGGGTTTTTAGGGTCATGTGACCTTCGGATATTTCACCAACGGCCGCTGCAGTCATAATGTTTATGTTATAAAAGACAGAAATGGCTTAGCATAATGTACGCAATTCTCAGACAAATTGACCATCGCTGCTTTATGGGATGGATAGGGTATGCCCTCCAGAAGTAATAACATTGATGCTAACGTACTTAATTGATTTATTCATCTAAGGCACATTCTGCAAACCATGTATAAAATATTACGTAATATGAACGAACAAACGGTTACAATGCACTTGTGCTCACAGGAATATTCACGCTTTGTGAAGCATTCCATTCTGCCATCTCGTTTCAGATTGGGTTAACTGCTCGTTGGTGCTTGCAAGCGATTCACTCTGCTGTTTGATGTAGACGAATTATAAAGGGAACATTCGATTGATTAGACTCACGTCGTTCTCACTAAGGTGCGCTTTGGTACTCGGGGGGGCAGAGAACTTGTCGCGTGAACTGCGAGGTCAGTCTGGGAGCTGCGTAAGGCACAGACAGAAAAAAAAAATAAAGAAAATATTCTCGCAAACAATTTGCAATTTGCAATTCACCGTTTTGGGGTTGTTGCTCGAGATGCGCTGTGGGCAGGAGTTGAAAAGCCGGATTGGCCTCCAAGAATTGGAGCTGCCTCCCTGGACTGCGACATGTAGCGAAGGTTCGCTGTTGCTCTGCAAATCGTGTTAAACTGGCTCAACTGAGTTCTACGGAAAAAGAAAAACAAAAAACACACTTGCACGAAAGCATGAAATTGAATGAACTCACGCCGATGTTTCTTTGTTACGTTTTTCGCTGAAATGGAATATATTTGGTTGAAATTCGGGTGACACACGTGCTGGGTGGCATGTCATTGAGCATCGTGTGTGCTTATCCTTTATATAAAACAGTTATCTTCTGCTCGACAATGATTGATTAGATTTGATTTCCAAGCTCAGCTTTCTTTGGTGGGATACGAAAATCTCATGAATACGCCGCGGATGCATCAATCAAACAATTACTCAAATGTTATTCAGAATAATTCCGAATTATGCATATGACTGTCATGTCCTATTATTAAATATAGATACTCACAGACCCTGGCGATTACCCAACATGATGATGCTTAGCAGAACGAAGATAGCGGCTGCGATGATCAAGGGGAGGATAACCGATACGTAGAACAGCACGTTCAGGTCACGTGGGGGAATTCCATTGATGACGTCCGTATTCCAGCCGTCACTTTCTAAACTGATCGGTTGTGGTGGTTGGGGCGTTGGGGGCTCAACTTGCATGCCAAGGTCAATCTGCAATTAAATACGTGATCGTTTTCTGTAAATTGAGAACGGAAGTCAATAGCATTAGCGCATGCCTGTTAAATGCACGCGCCGCGGCAGTTTATCAATTAACCCGCGCCATCTTTTCTACCTTTCGATTCGACTTTTTCTTCTGACACCTAATGGACAAAACCCGAAGGCGGCTGTTTTCTCTTTGGTGAGAATTATGTCTAAGATCTGACACACAGAACATCGAGAAACGACCGTCTGAATACATCCAGAGCCAGTAATCAGTCAATTTGTGTGATTTCAAAGCAGCAATTATTTCAGCATGTACACAAGCGGTCCTTTGTCTTTACCTCATAAGTATGTATTAATCCGAGTTCTTTTGTGGAAAAAATTGCTTTAACGAGGTTACCAATACAATACGGGTTGTTTCAGCACCACAAGTAAATGCTCCCATATGAGGCATACATCATGTTGAATGGTTGTACGCATGGTCTGGTAAGGATTGCGACACAGGACACCGATCGCAAACAGAATGTAAAGCAAGCAATACGCGTGTGTACGAACGACTTATAGCCTGGCTGGCTAATGGAGGCGAAGTCTCGATAACAAACATCCATTGATCTCCTTAGCCAATCTGCAATGTTTGTCATATTCGTTGTGTCGCGATTGCATTGCGTATCCTGCGAGATTTTTTGAACAAGTAGCTGACATACCAGATTGGACATTTAGCGACAGGGGGATCTGACTAAATGGCAGGGAAAATGTCAAATGGCCGGGGAAATTGCTTCGAAGCGCCTATCAATCAACTCTTGACAAAGAGCCGTCGCGATCGGCGTCAGATCGCACTAAGTCCCTGCTGGGGATTAGCTCGATCCAACCCGCCCTGGGCACCCCGGTATACAAGCAGACTCTGCCGGACGACGTCATTGTTCGGACTGCGAGCTGTCAGCGCTTGCACGGAGACTTTTATACCCAAAGCACACTAAACTAAAGTTTGCAGTCTTGATGCCAGGAACCACGTGATCACGTGATAATCAACTGCTACTCGGACTGTTTCTGTGTGAGCCTCGCGTCTTGTACAAGCGAGCATCATTAGCTATATCGTGTGATCTGCTCTGATCCAACAATCACGTGTTTGTTGTTCAACTTGAGCTCGTTGGTTGCACCGTGCCACACTTTATTCTCACACTTCGTTGTGATAGGGACGCATGGTGAAGCCTTCACAACACGGGTCTTGTCTCGTGGGCAAATGGTTTCGCTTCAGGTCACATGACCCGTGAGAGGAACACAGTAGGTCGTACTGTGTCGCTCTCTTGCCAGATCCCTTGCAAGAGGGTAGCACCTGATGGGCTACACACTTTTGTCAAAATAGATAATGAAATATGCATTTAAACTGCAGTAGGATAATCGCATTTGTGGCTCCAAGTGAACAGATAAGTGATTGCAGTGATATACAGAGTGGGCCAAAAGTATCTACTCCATGTTAACGATTTCGATGCTTTTCAATGGCAGTGAACTTTTCCGAGAAAGTGTTACAAAACAGGCCACGTGTGAAAACCACACAAAAACCTGGTATGAATGGTTTAACATTTCATGCTGCTATTCCTATCAATTCGAATCCAATTTTGTCGATTATTTTTCCTTTCAGCCCCGGACCATGGATGAGCATCCTTTGGATGCCCATATAAGGCATCGCTCTCAGCCCGCTGCTGCACTTAGTGACCTGTCGCATACAAGTACATATATGCGAGGGGTGATGGTTGAGTAGGCCTTAAAATATAATGGGAATGCATCGTCCATTGTAAATTGAGTGTCGGGATGGTGGAGGTGTTGACAATGAGTGTCGCCAAGCAGCTCCGACTTTTCAGCACTTACTGTTCGAGAATATTTTGTTACAATCCAAATGAGGTATTCTGTTGTTATTCTGGTGCGTAGCATATCGCGTAATATAACGACCTACTCAAGAAATAACATCAATAAAAAGGATATAACATATGCGAAGTAAAATATACTCACTAAAATCAACGTTTTTCGCGGAAAAGTACGATGCTGCGCAGCGAGCGGCATAAAACGCGCGCGAATTTTTTATTTTTTTTTTTATTTTTTTTTATTTTTTTTGCAGCCGGTCGTTTAAATCGTACGCATTATTAATTATCTTCTTTCATCCAATACTCTTCCTCTTAAATTACTTTTATCGGATGAATGAGTTGTTATATTGTTGGTGGGTGTTGTTGTTGAGATTGTGACACTGATTTTTATCTACTAAAATCAAAACAAAGCAGATAATTTCTACTGCAGCGCCACGCAACAGCTGACATTGCACAATGCTGGTTCAGGGGCCCATCCGATTACGCGCACATAAAAGATTTTGACGATCATGCACTTACCACTACTCGCATTTAAATGTTCCTCTCGCAAACAAAATTAACGTTCTATTCGATTTCTTTGCATTAAATGGTGCATAATAACCAAGTTAGCCCATATCAGATATAAATTTTTTAGAATAATGGGATAAGTTTTTTCAAGTTTTATAGCTTTGCTTTTAACATGGAGTAGATAGACTACTTTTGGCCCTGCACTCTGTATATATCATAACCTCCAATCCAAATTATTACGCTGTGAAAGAGAATCGCTAAAAAAAGTCGCTAATGCATAGCAAGGACAGCCGTCCGACTGGCATCACTTGTGAGCTTTGCGTGCCAATTTATTTTGTCTTTTTGTCTCCTCACTCATTGCATGTCTGACAATCAGCTGAGATTGCTATGCCATTTTCTAATGAGGTTGACTGACACAATTCTCCACTCACAATCTCGCATGCCTCTGGTCTGCCACGTGTCATTATTTTAGCTTTAACGTTTTTCGTCTTTGTTCAAACAAAAAATATAGTAAATAAACGAGTGAAATCGACAACATGCTCAGAATCCGTGCGACACACTTTGATATTGAGCAAATACCTGGCTGTAAAATATCACAGCTTGCATAATTGAGTCGGTGGAGTGAAGAAACACGCCAATCAACAATTGAAATGCGAGAGGGAAGAAAAGGTTCCACACTGGCTTCGCATAATCCTTACTTGACCCGGGGTTGAGAATAATTCACCCGAATAGAGAACTCGGAATGGTCAGAAACTTCACGAAGCGAATACAAACCAAGCACTCAGTCTGGCACACAGCATCGCTTCGGTTGTAGCCGCTCTAACTGACCATTGAATTAATTATGTCTCAAACACAAGCTTCTGCGATGAGCTGTTATTCCGTGAGGGCGCCAAACAGCTCCTATGGCAGTGTACATGAAAGCTAAGGGAAAGGGTGCATGGTGTTGCACTGTAAAGGAAATCTAGGGCATGACAATCTTTATTATCTGCACAGAAGGATTATTTGCATTGCCTTCTTAGTTTGGATATACAAGCATATATTACCAATATACAATCGACATCGAATCTCTCATAATCGCCAATCATTTATTACGCAATTATTATACTGTAACAAATTGTGACGGAAAAAAATAACAATAATAATAAAAACAAGAACAAAATTAGTTAACAATAAAATGATGAGAATGGAAAGTATGCAAAACGTATATTAATGTAATTCATGTGAAGCAGATCGTAAGGATTACTACACCTGTTCTTTGAACACGGAATGGTGTGCATTAATTAATACTAATGTATAAAGGTGTACGGGGAATACTTGTATCGCTGAGATCCAAGTGGATTAGGGTATTCAAAGAAACCCACTATTGCAACAAGTGCCGCTGTGATAAGGATTGCAAGTGTGTACACAAATGGTTTGCATACGATCTTATCGAGATATATTGATAATCTGTGGCCTGCACACCTGGAATTTCCAGGTGTGGAAAGAAGAAGTTAATTGATAAAAGAGGCGTACTTGGAATCTATGGGGATCATTTGGTGAGTTCAAGACCCAACGTATAATTTCAACATGTTCAGGTATAACACTCGGTCAAACATTAACGTCCAGTTCTGATATTTAGTTGAACGGTTGACAACCATTGTCTATCCAAATTAACTGTCATTTGAATTGCTGGAATAAAATTATCAATTCGAACATTTTCATCCTGAAAACTTTGTTCAGCGTTTCCATGAATGTATATTTTTTTTGGTACCATTTCGACTGATCGTCTGTCTCAACACGGCAGAGACACCATTCATTGTTAAACCAGGGAAACATTATATTGAGAATTATTATCAGAATAAGTGAGGCATTGAAAGGAGATATGTACAAAATAAAAGAAATATTGTGGGTGTACGACAGCGCGGTGACTGATCACTTGTGAAATTGACAGCAGTGTTAAATAAAGAGACGAACATGCTTTCTGGCAGTGAGTGATTGGAGGAGCGAAAATGACACTTCACCGAGTGATTTGTCTCTGTGCTAAATCGAGGACTATTTTCAAATGAATTCTAATTACTCATAATGAAGCGTCTGAACATCGTGCTCGGCTGTTTAAAATGACGACTAATTAGCGCAATCCTACAAGCAGAAGAACAAACTTGCGATTTTTTTTAACCGTTTTATGGGGTCTCCCTTAAGATGTAAATTGCAAACACGATTACAAAGGGAAACCTGATATTCGAATGTATGCGTCCAAATGGGTTAATGGTAAGAATTTGCGATGCAGCTTTTCATTTTATAGTCTGTTCGCATAAACTGCGTGGGTCGCTACTAGTGCGCACAGTCCCTGCTTCAGTGCAATAAGGAATGATCGCTGGCTCGCGGCAAACACTCATGAATGAATTGCGTGTGTTCGGCACATGAAATTATTTCTCTTCTCGGTGCGTAGCGTGCTCGACGTAATGGCTGTTTGATGAATGTGGATTCAGGAACTAAACTTCAGTCATTGGAGAGACAACCGAAGCGAAGTATTTTGTAACCGAGATTATAATAACAAAATTTCGTGAAGATGTGATGCATTGTATTAAATTGGTATAGATTAACTGCTTAGGATATCAACAACTTTTCCCCAGGTTTGACATTAACATAAATAGTAGAGATTCGGCTCATGATTGTCTTATAGATTTAAGTACTTTTGTCATATTTGCATTCGTGTGAAGGAGGCGTTCCATCGCATGAAACTTTCGTCAAAATCTCCGATGTTCAATAACTCTATTATAATTCTAAATAATAATAATAATTCTAAAATTCTAAAAATAATTCTATATAGGTATTCTAGTAAATAACTCGCCAGAATCATCTCTTCGATCAACAAATGTTTCCCTTATTCGCTAAAAAATGTTGTACCCAATACTATTTTATATGAAAATCATACAAATTATTTATCCTATAATATTATCAGGAAATTACAGCATTCTGGAATGCTACATCTGCAATAGTAATAACTGATATCCACTCAAATTGTACATTATCGTAACATTAATAATATATAATCATCATCATTTTATTCATGCCATCCATGACATACAACATTTTTCTTTTTTCTTTTTTTCAACAGCTCCAACTCATTCCTGGCTTGATGGTTCGTTGTGGCTCTCTTTGGGTAACAAACTGAGCTCAGCTGCTTATTCATCAGGCCAAACATGTATTCATTCACTTTGGCCATTGAGAGGGCAAAGGTCATAAACAAGCTTCGATTATAAAACCCCCTGAACTCTCTTTACGCAAATGCCAGGATTTAATTCATTGTCTGAATGTCTGTCTTACATGCTTTCATGATTCTATCGAGGTAGAGTGCACTCCGCAATATTTGCAATATTTGTATATAAGTGTATACCCTAATCTATAAAAGTGAACATATAATATTATATATAATGCTCCATCAATCGTATTGGTTCTATGCATATTTACAATTGGACATTTTAATTCGGTAATAACATTAGTATCTCCGTCGTCCACGCTCATAGGTTAATGAAGTAGGTGCGAGTAATTGAGACTCCCTCCCTCACCCGCAATTCACGTGACAGCTAAGATCATGGCCTCATGGGTGATATTCAGTTGTAGTGGTGCTATGTGACATGTATAGATTAACAGACATACAGAGTGGGCCATAAGTAGTCTATCTACTCCATGTTAGCGATTTCAATGCATTTCAATGGCATATTGCGCTTCTCAGAGAAAGTGTTACTTCTCTGGTCAAAGATTATACATATATCTGGAGTGAGTAATATCATTAATAAAAACCAAAGCTAATTTGTTATCCACGCAGCAACCAAATACTGAGTATGTCCAGCCATGGAGATAAAACTCCGTGTTGGCAATTGTCACCTCGAGACAGATTGCAACGAGGTGATCGGAAGAGAGAGAGAGAAATCCTAGTGGGATGCCATTACCTATTACATACCCTATTACATACCCTATTACATACCCTATTACACTGGGCATATTCCTCTGAGATTTATCCTTTAATTCGGGAGCGTAGAAATTTGATGAAGGCGTCCAAATAGGATCAATGTGCGGTATCATAGGCAATGAAATATATATCCCCAAGGAGATCCATAAATATCAGAATGGTTTCAACAAAGGATGAAAAGCCGCCTGAGTCAACAGTATCACGTCGAGAGAGGCTCCCGATGCGACGCAAAGCGCCTTAGTCGGAGCTCCGGCGCTCCCAATTTCACTCGATTTATCCCAACAGTCAACATATTCCATTTCATCCGCTGATCACATCGATTGAAGAAGTGTGAAATCCGGATCGGCAAATCAAGTGCTGCAGCCGAGCACCGCCCCCCTCCTCACCGACACCGCTGCCAGGAAGAAGAGGAAGCACCCATTCGGGCTATATAAACCCGAACACCGCATCGGCGTAGCACTCGGAGGCCTCGCTACCAGCACTCGTTTGTATCTACTGAGATCTGACAACGCGGTAGACAATGCCACTCTAACCGTCGCCATGAATGACACATCATTGGCCAACACGACCAGCGGGCCAGCGGGATATCAGCCAAAGTACCCTCAATTGGTCGAGTTCAGCAAGGAGTACGCCAACATCCACGGCCCCATCGCGGTGGTCGTTTGTGCGTGGGGCGTCATCGCCAACTTGGTGAACATCGTCGTCTTGACCAGGAAGAACATGCAATCTTCCACCAACCTGATTCTCACCTGGCTGGCGGTCGCTGACCTCTTGACCATGGCGTCGTATTTACCGGTCAGCATTCACTTCTACATCATGAGGGATCCGCAGTTAGAATTCCCTTCGACTCGGAGCATTGGCTGGATTGGCCTCATGCTCTTCCACATCAACTTCACGGTGGTCTGTCACACCATCGCCATCTGGTTAACCATCATCCTGGCCATCTTTCGCTACCTCTACATCTGCTATCCAATCCAGGGTGCCAGTTTGTGCAGCATGCTTCGCGCTAAGATAGCCATCCTGTGTGTGTACCTCTGTACAGCAGTAGTCTGTATTCCCAACTATCTACTGAACGCCGTCAAACATGACACTTCCCGATGCACCAACAATGTAACCACGCCAGCATGCAGCCATTATGAATTCAAAAACAGTAAGCTTGCCGAACCTTTTCTCAACAACTTCAACTATTGGATCCAGGCTGGTCTGATAAAGTTGATCCCGTGTGCTCTTCTGACTATCTTGACAATCCTGTTGATCTTTGCGATGCATGCCGCCAATAAGAGACGAATGGCCCTCAAATCGCAAGGCAAGAAGGACGAGTCAGATCGAGCAAGAGAGCATAACAGAACCACAGCCATGCTTCTGGCCATCGTGGCCCTCTTCCTCTTAACAGAGCTGCCTCAGGGAGTTCTTACTCTGTGCAGCATCTTCATTGAAACTTTTTTTGATGATGTGTACTGGCCCCTGGGGGACCTGCTTGACATCATGGCGTTGTTAAATAACAGCATTAACTTCGTGTTGTACTGCACCATGAGTCGCCAGTTCCGTGACACCTTCAAGAATGTGTTCTGCAGCTGCTGTGAGTCCAGACCAGGTTGGATGAAGGTGAGAACAGCAGAACCGAATGGTGGCGGCACCAGCAAGGTATGAGACGGCCCGATCGACACAGCAGAAATCCATCCACGCGCTCAGCAATAATGGGTTTTGGCCTCGATTGCGAGGGGGGTTTAACTAATAATTTTGGGTCATTTTTGCAAAGTACTGGGATTGCTTATTTATGTTATTGTTTGATATTGCGTTCAATTTGATTGTAGTTGTAAAAAAAAAAAAAAAATAATTCTAAACCGTTGGTTAAGTGATGAAGCACTTGAATAGAATCTCCGAGTTTAGACTGTTGCTTTGTAAAATGATCGATCGTACCTTTGAATACTCCCAGTGACCTGTCGATGTCAGTCGAAATTCATTCAGTTGGTTTTATTATGTAGATCAAAATATTGTAGTAAGATATATTTATAAACATGTGCCCCATGCCATGCATTGCTATGATTGTTTCAATAAAAGGTTCGCCTGCGTAGCTGTGATCTAACACGCTGTGTTCCAAGTCGATCAGCAATGCAAGGGAATATGCCATAACGTGGTCACCAGGCCAATTGCTAAGAGCCAATTATGCGAGCCTCCGCATAGGATTGCAATGTCTGGGATTCCCTTGGTGCCACTGGGAAATCATGATGTCTTTTCAGTGGCTGATGACACTTAATTATCACCACGAGCAATAGCAGGATGGAGTCAGGTTGGGCAAAGTACCTCCTGTCCAATGTGACGTATATGGCAAACAAATCGGAATCAACTTAGCTTAGAGAGGATCTTGGTTATGAAGCACAGATGACCTAATTTGAATGCACGAACACAGACAAGTGAATGCTGAGCAGCCTTCATTAGATCTATATCACACAGAGGCCGATTTGTTCATGGCAAAAGAAACACATTCCGCGCAATGGTTATCAGTCATTATATGCTCATCAACGAAGACCTGCATGCCAAACTCACCGAAATACAACCGCAAGTCTACATCTAACTCCCCGAAAGCATCGCTAGCGAGAAATCCAGCAATTAGCAAAGATGCAAAGGCCTGTAAATGGATGTAGACGGCGCAACCGTTCAGTGTTGCGATGGATAATGAGGGCGCTGCACCGTCCAGTCTCGAAGGTTACGGGTGATCGATGATTGTTCGGTTGCCTTTTCAATGTCAGTGTAAAGATCGCTGGCCTCTCAAATTGCTCAATTGTGGACCGCCTTTTTCTTGCACTCGAAATTGATAGTAGTGGCTCAGCAACACCTCAATTCAGCATGCCAAATATAACTTCATTATGCTCTACACGGTGAATCTGTCTTATATACTTATCAAGAGTATATATATATATGCCATGGCAATACCTACCAATTAGGTAACGTCAGAGTATCACAGAAACCGCAAGGAAGAATACCCACAATTGCACCCTACCATTGGTGTCAACTGTACTATTATTGAACATTATACAGTTGCCTGAGATCAGTTTCTTTGAGAGTTGTTGAGTAGAATGACAATGGACTCCGTCGAGGCCAGTGCATGACCTAAACTCAGCAATGAATGATTCATCATGAAGATTGCATTCAATGCCAATGTCCCACCGAGAGTGTTTCCATTTTTCTCTCCTTCTCTAATACCAACGAACAATGTGACAGCGAATTCAACAGCAATGTAAGCAGAGGTTGACATGGAACAGTGCCATGACGGATCGCGTGGTGGCAGCCGTCAATGTAAAGTGGCATTTATAAGCAGAAAACAAGGCACATGGTCGGCTTAACAGCTGCATGTCCCGTCGTTCCTGGCCCATTTGGAAGGTCTCCCAGCGACGTTTGTGATCTATGCAGGAGCAGATTCAATAAAGGTTGGCTTGATTCATGTTCGCATAAATAGATACAGACAGGGCCAGGAGATTATACATGAGATAAATTGCTAAGGCTTCACCGAGGTAGTTACCTGGTGCTGAAATCAGCTCACCAATTACTGGGTTAAATAATGATCTGGATGAAATGAGCTTCACATCAATGAGGACACGCCCTCATGAGATAGAGCCAGTGAATCGCTGGTCGCATTTACAACACGATACGCCCAAGCGCCATTCAGACATTTCTCAATGACGGAGAAGTCAGAGGTGATAACGAGATCTTCTTAAGAGAGGTCTGCGTAAATTGTACAGGTGTAAATGAGATGAATGAAAGTAAATGGCCGGTTTCATAGAAGTCGGTGTGTACTGATCAGATCTGGCCTCTCATTGATGTCCTACGATTGTGCTGCTACCAGGGATTGGAGTGACATCTATCTCAGCAGAAAAGAAAAATCAGGTGGAACTACCAGAGACCAGGAAAGCGCCTTCGAGGGGATTGTCAACTCAATAAACATTGAGTGTCTCGCCTTGTTTTGTTAGCAAGAGAATCGGAACAAAGACATGTGAGAGGTAAATCGCTAAGATCCGGTGCTCATGCAACCAAAAACAATCCGGAAGACAGGAAAGATTGAACCACGAACGGATCGATAAAACCCCGGTTCAGACCATGTTTTTAACCATGACCTTATAACCCCACAAGCAGGGGGGTCCTGCATAAATGTCTGTCCCCACCCATACCCCCTTCCCGTGTGGTTTCCATTGCTTCGGTAATTCTCGCATCGAAAGATGTGTGGTGCAAATGAACAGATCAATCTCGCGTATGTGTTACTAATAGTGCCTTCAAGCAACATAAAGAACCCGTAAAAATAATCTGCACGTATGTGCTCAATCCATAATAGATAGAAATAAAATGTGATACTAGTAACGTAAAGGTCAGATTGGTACATTACGTAATGGGATAGTGCTATATTAAGAGATAATTATAGAGATTTATAGTTTAAATACTCACTTATATGAGTTCACAATGTGGTTATGTGGTTTATATTATGACATATGTATAGGAACGAAGGGTAAAGCAACCCACAAACAAAACTGAAACTCTGAAGAAACAGGGTGCAATATTAATACGTTCCCGAGAGAAGAAATGCAAGCAAAGCACTAACGCACAACACACAAAAATATTCAAGTGTGGCAGCTCCAGCTAAAACTGTCCTTGGGGTACGTGACCCTATTTTTGTTTGTACATGTTCTAAATAGATATACAATGTATATACATGTATGCCATGCATTATACAACAACCGCTGTTCTCCAAAACCATCGTTCCAATCTGAAGAACAGCACACCAGATGAACAGCAAACACGAATGAATACATCACTCGACGCGACAATCATTCGTGGACTCAGGTTAGAAAATATACATTATTATATACGCTTATCATTCAAGGAAGACTATTTTCTGATACGTGTATAAATTATAAGGTCAAAATCCGCGCGGGGGTTTCCTTGGAGAGGGTGTAGATTAACAAAGAACTTAGAGACTAAGAAGGCTGACTCCGTCGATTTTGTGACGTCAGAGCAGAGGTGGCTCCGCATAGCGGTCAGCAGGTTCCGCATTGACTCACTCAGGCCAAAGTTATAGCGTTGCGTAAGGGGTTGCATAAGCATCGCTTCGTTTATGCTTAGTGTAGCCTTCGCTTAATAATGAGGTATACGTGTTGGAATTGGGAACGAAATATCGTCACTTGATTGTTGTTGCGTATTTTCAGCCATATTATTACTTCTCTCCAAGTTCTTCAAGATAATGCAAGTCAATGTGGCTATGAGGGAGTTGAATGGCTGGAACCATTGAGGAATTAAATTCTTCTTTCCTCTTCGCTGAAACTGTGGTGGGTGTGCTATTGTTTCAGCATGGCGTGCGGTATTTTATTTCGACTACATGTTATTTCGCCTCGGGGCCAATACGCCTGGGTCTTGGGAATGTCGGGCGATAGTCAGGAAGCAGAATTATGTTTCCTCATAGAACCATCTCCGGTGTCTATGGTTGACCAATAATTATATAAGAACAAAAAGCAGTATTCCAGGCCTAATCCAGGACGCCAATAATTATTTATGGAGGATATGGAGGACGGAGATGACACCAAGAGCATTCCATCGATGAAAATGGAACGAGATGGGCGCCTCTCCATGGGTGCAGGATCTAGACTATCCGGCAGCTGTTGCCTGAAGGGCATGGCTGAAAAGTACTATAACTAACAATGATTAATCTCGGCCTTGGTGTCATTCTATTTCGTAATTATTTCTCATCGGAGATTCTGGTCTATGTCACGTGTATGACAAACTGTCATATCTAGAGACAATTACGTAATTAGATTACTGAACTCATCAAGGGCGTCTGGGTGTTGGGCTGTTACGCAATAAAGGCGAGAACGTGATGCATGGCGTGTTGCGGCAGGGCGTCGTGTTGCATTCTGTTGTCATGTTATGTCACATATGTCATGGCATGTTATGTCATCACGGAACGGTCTTTTGCTTTCGTTGACAACTTCTGGCTTTTGAAACTGCATCCACGGTTCAAACAAAATGTGGTCACGGTTTGTTATATAATTTCAAAACCACGGCCCGATTTCAAGAACCTTGTTCAGCTCAGATTACAGCTTGAGTTAGATTAGCTAAAACTTAGCGGTTAACCTAATTCCATGAACGTGGTTAAGCCACTAAATGACAAACATTCTCTGTCGATGCTGACAAACTACACCAGATTATACTAGGGCAGCGTGTGATACCAGGAGAGATAACCATTGCTAAAACTAGTATGTCGCATATCTCTCTAATGTTCGTTATTTATCCTACTTTGATACGATATTACGCTTAATTTTTGAAATATACTCTCTTGAAATTTTGAAGTGACGACGCAGCTAATTTTGCGGTTTTCATTCTTGTACGAGGCCGTCTATTCTCAATCTAGAGGGTCACTGAAGTGCGTTATGAATGCCCGCGAGAATCATGGGTGCTGATGCTTTTATAGGATTATTAATGATGTGATTTGTGTGCCTCACAAATGCATAGAAATGAACCAAGATGCATTGATTAAATTCTTCGCATATTTATTCTATTCTCAAATTGCATATGTTTATTATTGTTTATTGTTGAACTGTCATAAACCAAGCAGTTGAACCCTTGTCATTGGAGGAGTTAACCCTGAGATAGTTAAACCCATGTTCATGAAATCACTTAGGCTCATTCTTGTATAAGAATTAGCTTAACCTTGTTAAACCGAGCGTGCACCATCCGAGAAGCAAACGCAAATGACGTGAGATGAAATATATGTAAATGACAACTGCAGAATTACCGATGACCAAACGAGGACTGGGGATCAGGTAATTGCATTATTTAGATAATCCTAATTTCTACGCAATGCTTTCATTGTTGCTCTACAGCCAATTCGTCTTTTGACTCGCAATCGTTTGGCACAGTGTCATTAAGTGACTTTGCGAGGGGGGTCATCCATTTGGTCTCTTCTTTGAGGTCATCCTTATGTCACAATAACACCACACGAGGTTCACACAGGTGCATCAGCCTCATCAAATGCTCAGGTGGAATATAATCCACATGTTATCAGCCCACGTGACACACGCATATAAACCAGGCTGTTTCAGCAATGAGCAAAACCAATAACGAGCGAAATGCTGTTTAATTCTGTGTAACCCCTGATCCACACATCATCGTGACCCCTTATCAGAACGAAAGGCCGGCGTGATCTGTGAGGCGAATGTACTGATAAGCCTGTCTGCTAACAATTCGGTTGATTGAGTCTATAAATAAAATATATCATATAATAATGACTCATTAAGGGTGTTATGAAATGGTGATAAAAAGGAGGGATGATATCACCCAAAACTCGGACCTCCTTCGCACTCACTAAGATACTCCTCAATAGCGAGGAAATTCAATGCCCTAGCTTTCTTCCCTGGTGATCTAGAGTCACTTCTTCGGTCATAAAAACGTCGCCATGCAGACCGATGTTGTCACCTCATCACTTCAGTCAGACGCCTTTGATGTGTGACATGGCTTCCAAATACGGAGTGCACACCCATCTCTACGCTCATGATTGTCAACCATGCGTCAATTTCAATTAATGACCTAAAAGCCCTTTGTGCCTGCAGCATATGAACCGAAACTGTCAGTGTGTTTAATCCATCAAACATTAGGACGGAGCAAGAAAGCATGACGAATATCTAGAGGTCTATTTAAACCGACACTTCAATGCGGATGTTCATCTTATTATCAACTGCTCTTAGGAACTGCCTCAGTTAATCGTCCGCGTGCCTTTGTAATGAGCAGAGTAGACCTTCTGTTGTTCCTCATTGGCAGCCAATCTGTGCCTCAACAACTACTCGACCCCAGCATCTCCAGAATACAGCAGCGCGAATTGCGAACGCCGAATATGCACGATAAATCGCCTGTTGTGAGACTCAGCACTGGTTACAACATAATAACCACAATCACGTGGCAATATGTGTGTGACGATGATCCCAATATATCCCAAAAAAAACGTAGCTCACGTCATATGAGCCAGTCCTGCATTCCTCGTGCCCCAATACCACAGTTGGCAAATGTACATTTCCCAATACAGATTTTATCGAATGAGTTGAATGGAATGGCCACTGTTTTTGAGAGGAAAACAATCGATAAAAAAAAAAATAGTTGAATAGTTTTCAATCACATTAGCAATCAACTTAATTTTCAACTTGTTTATATTGGCGTATAGTAAGAAATACCTTCTATTTTCTATGATTTTATATATTTGCAAAACCTCGCCATCCGCCCATGAGGTTTGGCTAACCGTGTGATAATCTCCAGAATTCAGCAACATTTGCTCTGTTATAAAATCCTCACAATTATATAGCTCACATTCTATAGAGATTATAGAAAATCCTACTGTATTTTCCAATGTACTGACGATACTAGCCCACAATTAATACCAATAAGCAGATTAGACCATAGGAAAACATGAGTTGCGGAGCAGGGTTGACTGGGTTCACAATAACGCTTGCAACACGTCACGAACGTTGCACCTGCTTCGTGATTTAGCTCCAAAAAACTAAGGCTACGCACTTTACACAATGTTCTATCACTTCTTATGATGCGCCATGCGGCAGGCGAAGGTGACAATATGCTTGAAATCGTCGCTGGTAATTCTGGGTCCGAATCAATGATGATTATTTTCTTAGTAGCTTTGAAAGTGAAGGACGCATAGTATGCGTTTAAATACACCCGCAATCGATAGGTTTCTGGGTTATTTCTTGTTTACTTGATTATGATCAAATAGTCATTAATAAAATTGTTTGGATATCTCTCGAGATTGAGAGATATATCCAAAGTATTGCAGTATCAGAGTTATTCCTCTTATTGCTAAGCTGTTCCCCGATCGGGGACTCGGGCCAGCAGAGATCCCATCTATCATAGGCTGAGTCCCCGTGTCGATGATCCAAGCGCCAAGCGAGAGATCGAGCAGGTTGAGACAAAACGATTACGAGGTATGGCCGCCTACGGAACCCGAAGCCGAATTCGAGTGTAAATCCAAAAATCTACTTGGTTCGGCCAAAGTCGAAAGCAAAAGTTCTGAGCAATTTCGTGCACGTTAACAGCGTAGTATACCACTCAGTGAGTCTGTCGGCCAATCAGCGTTGTGTATTTGAGTGCATAATCCGTGCATAGTGAACGCGTATAAATAAGCAAATAGCATTGATCACTCTCGCCATTCACCGAATGTTTTGATCTCAAAATGCACTTTCATAACGCAATCGCTAATTGGACGTTATAATGACCTGCTTTAAGAACATCTCAATTTTTTATTATATATGCAAATAATGCATATAGGCAAAAATTTCTGCGTTTAAAATGCAAACGTTAATAAAAAATTAGATCAGATGTGCGCTTTCTGTAATTTTTGTCCGCATTCATCCATGATAAACGGTCCGTGATTGCATCTATGTTGATACGACAGGTCAAAGGTCATTTATTCTAGCGTTTGTTTGTTATATTGGGGAATTTCCTTCGATTTTGGTGGAAATTGACATGGTTCTAGGAGGAAATACATCTTATGTTACTATTCGTTGATACTGGATATCTAATACTCATTTCATCGGGATCTGAGAAGAATTTGCTGTAGGTTTTGTCCAGGTGTCTAACAGACCAACTGCGTAAAAAATAACTTTCAAAATGGTGCACTCAAAGCCAAAGCGTATCTCGGCTCGATCAATTTTGAAGGTTTAATTCGTGGTATAATCCGGTTAAGTCACTCGGAAGTCGATGATTATGCTCGGGTTGATAATGTTCTCGTGAATCTAGCGCCAAATAACCGACGAGACGAAGTCTCACCATGGCAACGGAGCGTCGGAATTCATGCGAATGTCGATATTTCAACGAATATTGCTTCATGAAGTTGGCCGATTTCGTGTCATTGTACTGAGAAGGGCTGTTAATACACGTAGTTAATAAAAATATTGCTCCTTTTTGTGCATTGTATATTACTCAATATGAGACATTTACATGTTATAATAGAGCATAAATCGGCGCTTTGTAGAATCGCTCCACCCTATGTGACCGAAATGCTATTTCAGTCAGTATTGGGACTATATATTGCTAAGCCAGCCATCCCATAATGCATCTGACTGCGCATGCACACTGAATTTGCCATAATTAACGTATAAAGTGAAACATGCGCGTGTCATATAATATATCTGCATGTTGCACAGCGAACCTATTGTATACAAAAAAAGACAAACAATACAGGCTTAACGAGTACACCCCAGTGTGATGTAACAAATTACGCTCTCAAGGGAATTTACGCAGACTTGGTGATGACATTAGGGTGAAAATAGAGTTGACTTTCCCTGCATACCATCATATCCCAATCATAAAGTCAACAGCTGTATGTAAACGTTGTGTTATATTGACGTCAGTCCCAAAAACAATCATCATATTGTCGGGATAAAGGAAAGGAAGTAATATCTGCCATTGGTCACCCAATCAATAAGAATAATATATAAATGATACTGAACCAGTAACTTACGCTTTCTTGTATACGGATTGGCTAGTCGTTATGCTTGTGTAATTGGTGTAGAAATTGTAGATAAAATGACATGTGACCTGCATGACTTCCTGCAGAATCCAAGCACAATGCCTAACAAGCGTAGAGTTTCGTTTGATTGCAACTAATAGGCCAACTAGTGGATCGTATTTGTCCATGTCATCCCCCCCGCCCCCCCCCCCCCTGGTCGACAACAACTTCAAAGATGCCGCCTCATATTCAGTATTCAATTCAAAGGAAAACACAGGGAGCGTTACAAGATTCCCAACAATTGAGAGCCATATATTTATTTTCACAGTCATAATAGCTAGTATATAACAGTGTGTATTGAATGAACAATAAGTTTCACGTAATTAGCATAACTGCGTGAGTAGCAAAACCTACAGTGCCCCCTCCGAGATGAACCTATCGCATATTACACACAGTCATCAAGTCTGTGATGCAATTACCACAGATACGGAACAATAGCTCCTTTCACACAGTACAACAGAATTCTTGTTTTGTAAGACAGGGGAGGGGGGGGGATGAAAAGATCGAAATGCTTCAGAGTCGCGGTTTCTGGTGGTTCTACTGTGTGACCTTTGACCTTTTGACCTACATGACACGCCGCCACCTTTCTCAGGTATCTCAATCACACTGTGATCCAATTGAAACTTTGAAATGTGGTATTTTCATTACATCAGAACTATCACGAAAATGAGCAATAATTATGTCTTGTCTCTAAATTAAATGTATACAATGCTCAATCATTGAAGATGTTAAATCTTCAGGTCCCTGAATTCAGAAGAAAAAAAGTTTCTTAAACCACTTGTCGGCGTAATCACAGAATTTCAACAAAAACTAATTAATAAGTTAGTATCAGGTGAAATGTGTCGACCACTAGGGGCTTGTTTTCATTCACAGAGCCAATGGCGCATGGCAGCATGAGAGAGGGTGGTCTTGCTGAAACAATCGGATTTCAGGATGCTAATTTCGAGCTGAGCACTTGTAGCAAGAGTCTCCGGAAAGGTGTAATCCCAGTCATTGCAGCCCAAAAAGAAACCTTATATCACCGTGCATATATCCCTGGTTGGATGGCGGATGAATATTGTGAGCAAAACTCATCAATTGTGCAACTGCTTCGTGTATGTTATGATTGTGATCAGAACAAGGAAGCAAGAATTGGATTCATTTGGCGTATAAATGCAGTTGCGTAATAACTAATAAATAAGGCGTGTGTTTGAGATATTGGAGTGGTGCTTGATATAGCAAATGAAGCATTGATCGCGCTACCAATTACTCAGAGGTTCATGCTTGCCTCTTTTGATGTGAACAAATCGGAGATTATAATTATTCACTTATAGTAGTCTTCATGTATAATCTGTATTATCTAATCAATAAATTATTCAATCATCTCGCTCCCTCTTAAGACACGAATCCAGCGGAGCAGCACTCAGTCCAAATAAGAACAATGAGATTTCGCCAAAGTACTCGAGAACCATCATCTACGGGGGAAAGCAGCATGACCACATCCAGGTCAGCACTCCATTCGAGGTCATCTTAGGATGACGTAATTTCAGACCGGCTTACTTCTTCTAATAAGATTCTAACAAGACAGTGCTGTAACCCAAAACAAATGAGATAATCATATCCTATATTCTTGCGTGCAAAACTGACATAAATTCCATGATTCTGACACGAAATAAAACAAACAAAAATATTGAATTGAGAATGGCGTCTCAAAGGGAGAACGTGAGTGATTTATACTCTTTGCATCACGTGGCCACGTCTAGTCTCCATCTCTTTATGACGCAAAGGGTTTGGAAAATCCAACGCATGACTCAACTTTCTGCTTTAATTCATTCCGAACATTGAGCTCACCGACGAAGCCTGCTCGACGGTTTATCTGTTAATTTTCCTGTCCTGGAGTACAATGTAATTATGGAATGAACTCCCATCTTGACCTCAAAATACTCATTAGTCTAATTCCATATAAGATTTAAATAAGAGAAGCTGATCTCTTCCCAGATAGCATTCAGGTGTCGGTTATATGCCATTAATTTTACCCATCATCATTGTCACAGAAGTATCGCTTCTTGCCACTGTCGTTCTTCTGCCACTTTTGTGGCGAGAATTATACACATAAAAAATGTCTGTGCCGAAATAGGTATCACAATGACACTTGAATGCTATCTGGGTTTGGTTACATAATGGGTATAATTGGTTCTATTGACGAAACCGCCGAATATCCGTTCTAATGAAACTGAGCGTAATGATTATTGCTTCAACCAGAAATATATATCCCAAATATATATATAAACAATATATTATTATTATTATATCAAATCAAGAAATAATGTCAATATGCGGCTTATTGTGACATATTATACCGAGTGAGGAATGTATTAAATTTTCCCACTCTATAATTAAGCCTGTGAGACCTGCACGTTGCAGATATTGTAATCGTGAGAAGTGAAAATCCGCTCAGGCAAAAGATCCGTTATATTCCACGCGTGTGAAAACAATCACGCATCGCTGTTTGCTTTGCGTGTGCTGAAATCGAAAATCATAACGCAACCAGTTCCGTTATGATGTTCTTTGTTACATATAGGGGAGGGGACAGGGAACACACAATTCCGTACGTGTGGTGGAAAGTAAAAACAATCATTCCCTTTAGGACAAAACCATGCTACACCTTATAATCAAGTGAAGCCACAAATTAGCGAGAGTTTTATTTCATTTTGTATAGTTCACCATGAACAGTTTTACATTCTCATCGATAACTCAACCGGTTACCATACCGAACACTCCTTCTGAAGCAGAATTTGACTTTGGAGCAACTGGAGCCACGCCCCTAGATGCTCCCAATACAGCAGGTTGTACCTCAGCAAGTGAACTCAATCCAAACAAAGTTGAATGTAATTTCAGGTGATACGTTGATGAGCAGACGTGAGGTGAACATGCATGTTAGTGCATACGCCATGCGTTCCACGTACCAATCGGAAGTAACACCAACTGATCTCAAATGGCGGAGAAAACATGGAAGCGATTTGCACAACCGGCTGCCCTGATCCGTCCAACTGGCATTCCTCCCCACGGATCTCTCCCTCAATCTGATTCAGATCCCGAGAAAACTCTGTCAGTCCACTCACTTGAACAAGCACCCTGGAAATAAATGATTGCTTTGTATAAAATACAGCGCTCTGTACATTTGTACATTTCCTATGTATCTAACATAAGCAAATCGAACATAACAGCCATTCTTATTGACTAGTTGGTGCAGTCGTCACCTATTTATTTGAAAATCATTAATATTCATAAACGTGTTAAATCAAATCAATTAAATGGCTCCTAATTATATGGACACAAAATGGCGCCCACTCCGCAATTTGCACGACTTTGGCAATGAAGGGCACTAGAGCAGGCCACGATTACTCATAATTTTGACGTAATGAAACAGCTGAATACTAAATCACTAATTAAAACGAAAATATTAATAATTTTTATATTAATTCAAATTACTGCATTATTACCATAGATCAATTACCACCCCTTCTACATCAAGAATAAAATGATTATTCCAAAATCTTCACGTACATGATTGATACAAATTAGGATATTGTTTTCCTTCGCTGATTATACGAACCCTTTAAAGGGATTCACTCCAACGATCAGAGGAACTCGGCTCGTGACGTCAACCAGCGATTTCACCTGAGTCGGAACAAGGCCAAGATTATCGGCTTGAGGCCAAACCTTAAGCAGCTTGTAGAGCAGGGAGTTGATACGTTTGCCTAACAGGATGTCGTCAACCTCCATATTGGAGATCCTCATCTCCAACAAATATTTCGGAGCATCTTGGTGAGTAAGAGAACTTAGCAACACATGAAAACAAGATTCATATACCCACTGTTGCCTGGTTTAACCTGGATGTGCAAGGTTCTGTGAGAAATCTGCTGCGTTCTCTGGTTGAGCGCCACTATCTGCGGAAGAATAATTTGCATCCGCGTTGAATTTCCCGTCGGAATCACCTCAAGTGAAGAGGATGCTTCACCCCGATTCGGCGTTCCATACAAAACGGCATCCTTGTATGGATCCCGCTGAGAGAAATCTAGCCATTCTGGAGGATCCGGAAGATCGACTAGCGAAGCGGAAAAACTGACAGGATCCGAGGGGGGAGCGTCTATATAAGGAGAAATATGTCACACACAAAAATCAGTTAAATTTTGTTAATATACCAGTGTGGTTGAAAAAGTCTGATCGTTTGAATACGTGAAAGTAGAACTCTTCAGAAACCGCAGATTCGTGCATTTGAGCAGAGATTGCAGCGAAGAAAACTGTAAATGATGAAATGAGTGTTAGCCATTGTATAGCCATATTTTATAGCAACAATGAGAGAATTTCAATGTCTGTGAACCATAAATTTAGAAATCGATATTAATAGGTCAGAATTGAGGCCAGATTTAAGGGAAACACTTTGTGGTATGCCGAGGCGTCGCAATCAGAACAGCCCTAAAATCAACACGTTGGCGTCTGGTATTTATAATATAATTATACTAGTAATATTAGTATTCTTCTTCAATTCCAAGCTATTGTCAAAAGCTAGGCACAGTCATTCAGTAATTGTGTGTATATTGCAGTCAAAAGACGTACATGCTTAGGTAATCACTGTATGTACTAGACTAGTATTCGCCGTGGGGTCATAGGTCATAACATTATTCGCCGTGGGCGTGGCACGTGGTCGCAGCAGACGACGTCAGAGCCAGAAATATCCGTCAACAAGAAGAGCGACACTTTTATTTAACTCGATATTATTGAAAATCGAAGAAAAAAAGTTGCAACGCAGATAAACAATCACCTAACACCAAGGTTGCTTTAATAACAACGCATTTGATTGTAGTAGGCTTCATTTCCTTATATTCAGAGCTGAATCGCTCTAGGCCGTCGAGAACTTTGACAGGTTTTTGTTGACATTTGTGTCGGAGTAGCTCTGTTCGATCGGTGAGCGTGTTGAAATTCATCTATTTTTCATCGTGTAATAATGGTTTAAAAATCCGCATTTTATATTATATGTTCTATATTTGTAGAATATGTAGTAATGGTGGTTGAATAAGATATAAATTGGATAATTTATAAAATACGAATCACTCGATTTGAGCTAGCTCTGTATGATTGTTGGACTGCTCAGAACGAGGCCACTACACACACTGAAAACAACGTAAGATCGCTTCTCGGTATTTTACTTATTATTCGATCTAAGTTGACTCGTGAATGACTCCGTGCTTCCAATTTTAATCCAACGAGTTTTATTTATGAACTTTCGACCCATAGTCCTATCACCGGAGCGCATACGGCATAGTCACAGCCACACATTGACACCGATTACAGAATGACTGATCGACACACATGACACTGACAGTGACTGAGTCTGAGTGAGTGACACTTACAGTCAGACTGACTGTCACACATGATGCAGTTATAGACTGAGACTGACAGTCACAGTGAGTGACTGACCTGGTCAGCAGAAAATAATGTTGAAAGTGGGGTATGACAGGCTGATTAGGACTGCATGATATGTGTGATAATATTATATAGTATCAAATTCAAAGAGTTGTCAAGACTATGATATTGATAATCCTGTGCACATTATATCATGTGCAGGGATAGCTATATTGTAGCTTACATACTACAGCAAGACCCAGGGGGCCAGGGTAGTCTTGTTCCAGGACTCTATATATTGGAAATCATCACCCCCATAGATTATGACAACAGAATGCAGCTAGAATCAGGGGTACGCAGACCTCACCCGACTTATCTGTGCTAGCTCTATTGCTATTATGTAAATGATGTACTAGTTATCCACAGAGTTCTGGGTTCTGACTCTGGCTGCCCGCAATCCAGGTCATTTCCTGGAGTTTTGGTTCCGGCAAAAATCGCCCATGATCCCGGAACTCACCGCTGAATTCTGTGCTCACAAGAAAAGAAAATTATATCATTGATTCTATGTTGGAGCAAGACATTACATAACACCTGATGCGGACGAAGGTCAGAAGGAAACAAACTAATTAGAAGGTAACCACTTGGCATCAAACTCAGTTTTATACCAAATAGCGAACTTGACATCAAAGTGATCAAACTCAGTTTTATGAATTTCAACCAATCAGAGAGCAGGGATATTTGAGCTGCGGAGCTATATTTCAGCTCAGTTCAGTTGATTAAAGTTGTATTAGCATTGAATCACTACCAGTAATCAGTAGCATGCCTGGTATATCAGCATAAACATAAAAGGAAAATGAATAACCAGTGAGCAACACCGACATACATAATAGAAAATAAAATCATTAAATAATATATATAATAAAATGATAAAAAACTAATCTTGGTAAGTATTTGGCCTGAGTTTGACACCAAGCTTCCCATTTGATATCAAACTGAATTTGATGCCAAGCTATATCCTAATTAGGACAGCTAAAGTTAAAGTGATTGGCGCTGACTCAGAAACTTCAAGCTTTGTTCCTTCAATTGATTGCGCAATCCCTCTGATCTCCTAATTGGCTGGTTATCACAGCATTCAAGTGTGAATGGGTTGATCACTTGTTTAATGACTAACAGCCCACAAGAGGGGTCGGCTACCTTAACATTGCCTGGGGGTAGCCTGGCTTCGGTGCCTCCATCCTCGTACTTAGAGTTTTGGTGATGTAACTCTTTTCAGCATGCATGCACTGTTTGCCAGTACTTGTTTGGTTTGCACAGTGTTCAGTTTTATTGCATCAATAATTCGAAATGAAATCCAATTGCAGTTAACATCATCTTATCTGGTTAACCATCGTGAATAGCAAAACATCATAGCCCATTCACAGACAACCCTTGTGTTGGTGGGTTGGGTTTTTTTTGTCCGTGTAGACTTTTTGGTCAACCGTTTCTCTGACAATGTTTCATTGTTCATTTTTCACACGTCTATCAAGTATTTTGAAGGTCAAAGGTCAAGGTCACAATGACCATAAATAGATGACAAGATTGATTGCCTCTATCCCATTCAATAACATTCTAATTTGTTTGTTTTATTGTTTCATGCGTCATTTTCAACGAAAGTGATCTTCGTACTTTGTACGCTCATGTGTATGCTCAGTGCCATCATTATTGCGTAATAGTCGAAATTGTGAAAATGTGATTTTTCAAACTAATGTCACTTCGTTGTCAAGCAAGATATCAGTCTGTAATTCTCAGTGATAGTAGATAATATTATTGTTCTATTGCATTATAATTTTCAATCATGTCAGGACAAGGTCAAGGTCGTTATGACGTTTTTTCACTTTTTTTCACCGTATACGGCATGATATCCATACATTAAAGTTAATCTGAGACAAAACCTTGTCCTTAGTGTCTGGTCAATCTATAACAAAAATTCATTGCGCATTTTCTTGTTTGACAATGTGTGAAAATCCAAATATGGTCATAACTTAATTTAGCCTATATCTTGTTTCATGATTGTTAGTTTTGAAATCAAGTTGAAAAATACTAGCGTCACCATAGTAACAGAGCGTATTTCAGAGTTGACCGCATAACCCAAACTTTTACCCGTTGTAAATGCCTTCCAAATGGCTTCACTTGTAAACACAGAATCTCATGAAATCTATTAATAGAATGCTCATTTTAAGCTCTTGACAGTGATACTTTGTTCAAACCTGGTGATCCATTCAATATTACTGAGTTCTGTTTTCTCCTTTTTTTCATAGGATTTATTTTCTTTTTATTTTCCTCTCATTCTTTTCATTGTAAAATATAAATAACTGTGCAATTGATTTAATTTGATATAATATAATTTGAAAAATACTTTAGTTTCTTGTGTCCTTTCAGAGCTTGCATAATGCGTCTGTACGCTTTGAGTGTTCTTTACAAGAACGGGCAGAATGGTGTTACGTGCCTGGACGCTGCCTACGAACTCTCGTCCTTTGGGTATTTCCAGAGGTCAAGGTCAGCATTCATCCGTAATTTATGCGTATATTAATCACGCGTCTCCATCAACAGTGTTCAAGAGTTCATGGACTTCACAAGTAAGATCATCACAGAAAGAACGAACCCAGCACAGAGGACGTCCGTGAAAGAACAAGGTACGTCTCCAGAGCTCCCTCTGAATGACCCCTGAATAACCCCTTCTCTCCCAGAGTATATGTGCCACACTTATGTGCGAAGCGACTCTTTATCGGGCGTTCTTGTTTCCGATCACGAGTACCCATCGCGTGTGAGCTTCACGCTGATAAATAAGGTGCCTCATCACGCCCTCTTACCTTTGTCGTCATCTTCCTTTGTTGCAGGTACTCGATGACTTCACTGCCAAGTATCCTCCTGCCACTTGGCCCTCAGCCAATACAAAGGGCTTGAAGTTCTCTCCTTTGGAGGAATTCCTAGCGAAATACCAAAATCCAAAGGAAGCTGATGCAATGACACGGCTTCACGCTGACTTAGATGAAACCAAGATTATTCTGGTGAGTTTTTGATTCAACACGATGCGCTTGCTTCATGGTTTTCATCCTTGCAGCATAACACGATAGAAGCCGTTTTGGACAGAGGAGAGAAACTCGATGATTTGGTGGATAAATCTGAAGGCCTCAGCTTGCAGTCAAAAACCTTCTACAAAACTGTGAGCAGTTCTGGTCTTGTTGTGTTGATATTTATTTATTTCTTCTTTTCATTCGTAGGCTCGGAAGACCAATCGATGCTGCGTGATTTTGTAGATGGGAAAATTAGATTGAAGTAGATTTAAATGTGATTATATTTATTGTTACAATGTGACAATGATTTGTGGATTTTAGGAAATGGTTCTGTTATAGACCTTTGATTCTCTTCCTCCTTTTGCTATTTTCCCCTTTTTTAAACAAATTAATTTTTCCTTTTCCGCTCAGATTAACAAAAAATTGTTTTATTTTGTGGATTCTCGATGTCTCAATATAAACTGCTGGTGGCGCTTTGTGTGTACCATTTATGACGATTATTATTATTATTATTACTATTACACTGTGAAAATGTTGTTTTGTGAGCTTCTCCTCTCGCATTCCAACACATTAATTTTTTTTTTGATTCACAAAGAAAATAACTCAATAGAGAAGTATATTTTCTTGGATTTCATTGGCTAACTGTGTCAGTGTGCCTGCTGCCATGTTGTGGTGCATGAATTCATTGATAACATCTCTTCTTCCTCTGTTTGTTTTGTGTGCAATAAACAAATCCTCGCATCTTTCTCTTGATTATGCACTCGGTTATGCACGCAACACTTCGGTTTCTCTCACAAACACTAACTCCATTGATGATCAGTTTTATTCTTGTTTAGTAGTTACAAGTGGACAGCATGACTAACTATCGTGAGTAGCGCATAGCAGAGCTTTTGACTTCCTTAACCTGCTTTATAGCCATCTGTTATCCTTTTCACTCAATAATTTCATTAAGATTAACAGTTTGTGAAATTCAAAATCAATAGCGACATTTCACAGGAATTAACACCTGCTTAATGTTCGCTGCATGCCTGCTTTCCGACACTGGACCGACAGCTTGCCCAGATTTTTTTTTTTTTTTTTTTCAATTTATTTCTTATGTTTTGTGTATACTATACTTCAATCTTATTCGCATTCTTCTTTGTGTATCTTGTGGGTGAGATTTCATGACAGGTTAATGAAGATTAGCAGCGACACCTAATTTGAGACCTGAATGCCGTCTTGCGAATGGCTGTCAGGAATAATCTCTGTTGACTGTAAATTAAGTTAATCTGCAAACATGGAGCGCTACATTTATCCAAGAACAAGCAGATAATTTGATTTCGGAAGCTGCCATTTCTCCATGGTGAATAAAATGATTGCATTGATTATATTTTTCTTTACCCATTTTTTACTGAAGTATTTTAAAGCAATATTTAATATTTATTTAATTAAATTGCGCTGTCAGGCTTTGAAGGCTGAGGCTTCCTATTTGCACAATTTACTGTAGAACGGGACATTTTCACTTCACATTAAATTTTCACTGTATTCGCCAGAAATTCTTCTGGGCAATCTTGTAATTTTATCCCACCCTAAATCGCGAATAATTAATGCCGTGAATGAAGGCCTGAGTCATGAAACCGCGGAATTTGCAGTCCGCAGAAATTTCCTGTTCTACTGTACATGACCTTCTGCAAATATTGACCATCATTCATCATCATCCATATTTTAATGAAAGGAGAATACGATCAATACTTGAATGTGTAGCAGAATGACAACGCATATCTCTCTCCCCTCAAACCGCCTTGAATTGGCCATCTCAAAACATGGTCAATTATAATTAAAATGCATCATACTTCAAACTTTAAACAATCCAATTACTATCTTTTTTAGTGTCGTTTCAATCATGTAGATTTCGTGATCGACCATTATCGCGAACAGTGATATTTTTCAATTGTAGAGTATTTACTTAAAGGCAAACACAGTTCTAGGTCATATGTACATTAAATCAAAGATATGGAGATTCACTTTTATATAAACAAGATGAGACATCTTCCAAGCTCCCTTTTGTGTTGCTTGCGAGTGACTCGCAGTTTCGCCTAAATATAAAACATGTCAATCCAACATAAAGTTCATAATATAATATAATATAATATAATATAATATAATATAATATAATATAATATAATATAATATAATATAATATAATGTGATTAAAAACACTGAAAACCAAATTTACTAACAGATTATTTTGTTCATAATTTGTTCATTTTTGCTTGGCCGAAACCAAAAACTGCGATAATCGATTGAACGAATGACAGGGTTACCATGGCAATGGGGGACACATAAGGACCACTTTTCATGAGCAATGTCGAATGTTGTTTATAATTTTATATACAAGCTAATCTCCATATCTACCGCTTTAAATGAGTTGACGGCTGGATAATTAGCTTGGATATGCGGATTTTGCCCTGGAAGTCTCAAATGGATTGGAAACATGATGCCTGCCTGCAAAACACTGTTGTGTGCATATCCAATAATAGTTAATTCTTATTTTACTGATGAAATGTAAAATTGTAATCTTCAATTTTTGAGTGGGACGTCGGTTGTTTGTGTTACATCAGTGATTTCCTATTAACAAGAGGGGGAGCTGAAAGAAAATCGTTTGTCAGAGAAGACTGTTTGTTAGAAGTGTGTTTGTTAGGAGTACATACACTACTGTATATAATAATAGCATACACGGAAAGTTATAACAACCGTGCAATACTTTAAAAATCAACTAAAAATCTGGTTAACATTCAAATTGTATTTATAATGCTCACAAGACAACACTGATCAATGTCATCAAAATATCAAGATCCATATGTGATTCTGGGAGACAATTCTCTCGAATGAAGTCAAAACAAAAAATGAAATATCAGATGAATGAAACTTGGTGCAGGGATCTGTCAGTGAAAAACTGATGTTTCTTTTGGGCGTTGGCAGCGTTGGTTTTGTTGCCTGAGAAATAAGAACTGATTGCAGGCGTGCTTTTGACATCATCCGGCATTTCATCATCATCTTCCCTTAAAATGCAAAAAAATAAAAAATAAAATCATCACCTTTGAAGAGGAAGTACTCGAGACTGACCATTCGACCGTCACGGCTTTAGCGTCCAGGATATTGGACGCTGTTGACCAACTGAAGCGAACAAATTGAGGAAAACCAAACACCGGATCCATGCTCTCAGACAGGAAATTCTTTGTCTCTGAATCTGAATAAAAGAAGATTAAAAAATATTAAATTTGACACCAAGAAGACTGACCGCCTGGGTATCCAGAACCATAGCTCTTCCCGGCGTAATCGCGTCCCTCTATGAAATTCCAAGACTTCACAGCATGGTCTCTCGAGACCTTAGCGCATATACTGGCAGCACTGACGATGGGGTAAGTGGCATCAGCTTTCTTTGCCACGGTGATCTTCAACTCGGGGAAAATTCTTTCTAACTTCGCTTGGTATTTTTCCGGCATTCCAACCGTGTCCACAAAAACTTCATCGACATTGACTCCCGAGTCCAACGCCTTCTGAATAAGTCCAATTGCCGTGTCGTGAGATAACTCATTCAAATTGTACTTTGATCTGGATGCAAATAAACAGAAAACTGTAACAAGAAACCAGGCCACAAATGAAGTTACCGTCGTAGCATGCTGTTTGAGATTTGGTTCGGAGACAGGATGTGCACGGCCCAGCCGATCAGGTCAGCTTCTGCTGCTTGAATCTTCTGAAAAAGATTCTCTCGCTTTTCTTCTGTTAGGGTCTTTGAGTCGGCAAATCCCATCTCTTTCAGTCGTTCCTTGTCAGCAATTGGACAGAAGCATGTGCCGTACACCATTGGTCCTGAATGAACAAACAAGCGTCATAAACACATTATGAGACATTTGCATGTTAATAGAGCGGAAAATGATAAATCAGCACTTAGTAGAATCACCCTTCGCCAGTATCATGATATGGGACTAAGATCATAGGATGTTGTGTGATGTAATAATGTGAAAAATAAAAGGCTAGTGTAATATTATTGTTGGTGCAAGGCGATTTTCCATAAGGATAGGCGAGTTTTGTGTGGCAGACCACATGACGGATATCAGTGTCTGAACACATAAAACCGTGCTGGTTTCTCTCGCTTTTCTTCTGTTAGGGTCTTTGAGTCGGCAAATCCCATCTCTTTCAGTCGTTCCTTGTCAGCAATTGGAGCAAAATTGGCACACTTCAGACTTCGCAAACCAGCGTGTTCAAGTACAAAACCTCCAAATACACGTTGCATATCCTAGAGATACGACTTCTAGCCCATACACTGGAAACAAAATAGCGTAATTAACTTAATTAACTTAATATTGTTCGAAACCTGCCTCCGCTACGATCATACGGTTTTAGGTGTTTAGGCAGACCCGCTCAAACTTCTCTCATAACTTCAAATGAAAATGAATAAAATTGTTCATATACTGATTGGTGATGCACAAAATATTGCGTATTAATAATTAATACGTATTCCTTTGTGAAGACTCGGTATAAATTACGTGCGCAACTGCAAGGGAAGATAGGCCGCATGTTGAACTGCTTAGCGCGGGAAAATTGTATGCGCATGCGTGTATGTTTACAGTGCTCTGGTTTATTTATAACATGTGGAGAGCAGGTCATGTGACACAACAATCGGAAAGCGGAGAGAAACCTGTAATGTCACTTATTTTCGTTGCGGATCCAGTTTAAGTAGGTTTATGGTACTGGTTTCGAACAAAATTTAGTACCAGCGTCTACCTGGTATGGCTCTGCAGACCCTGGTGCCTTCATAAATATAATTACAAGCGTGGAATTCTAGAAATCGTGGTTCGCGAACTGGAGTTTAATGCGTTTACTGTACAGCGAGACCCATTGCCATTAGGCTCGCTGTAGTATGTCAGCTAGGGTGAACTTTAACTTGGGGAGCTAGGAGGTTTGATCGTCAGTGTGATTACCAAGGACTGGGCCCCGTCCAGCTTCGTCAATTCCCAAACAACATGGTTCAGTCTTTAAACGATCACAAATGGCACTGGCGATGACCACACCCGATCGATTATCTTCACCAAACTCTTGTAAATCGAACTTGAAATCATCTTGATCTCTTTCAGATTCCCCCGCCATGTTTCTAAGAATCTTTAAAGTGGAGGCTTCTTTATATTTATGGCGAGAAATATCTACAGTGAGAACTACAGGGCGCTTCAATTTGATTTGACATCCTGAGGCATGAGACATGCACACCCTTTCTGGTACACTAACTTATCAACAAGTCTGAAGAGTGATATTTGGTCTCCATGGCATTCCTTGATTTTTTGAACATCAGAACTTGCGTTTTTGATTAGCTTTGTTACAAAAATTTCATTGCTGTTTATGTGTGTCATGATTCAACGCTATTCTTCTCCCAGCAAACAAGGACACGTAAATGTAACGTAAAAGTAACGTATCGGCTATCGTTACTGTTACGTTATTTAAAAACGTAAAAATAACATTAATTTGATTGCTGTTTATTACGTTAAAACAACATTGTAGTTTTAACGTTACTAATACTGCGTTATAATAACGTTGTAGTTTTAACGTTACTGTAGGGATCACAGGTTGAGAACAATAGAGACAACCGAGGATCTCAATACAGAAGAACTGAACTTTATTGCACAGGTAAGCGTTTATATATTGTAGTGTGATAATGAAACGATTGAGTGGATATGCGATTGAGTAGATATGCGATTGAGCAGATGAGCGAGTTTGTCATAATGTGGCACTGCTACACTGCCCCCTCCAAACGAGCACATAATCGCCGATGATTAAGGTGTATATATATATGCACACTGAAGTTTAGAAACCATAGCGCACGGGCGGATTAATGATGCGTCCAGTGCGCGTGACGACCGTGCTGGGGTTGTGGTCCTGAGGGACATGCGCTGGCTTGAGTCGATCAATCGTGATTGTCTGGGGCGCGTCTCCAATCATCACTTTAAAGGTTTTATTGCCCGGTTCCAGCACTTTGAAGGGACCTTGATAGGGGCGCTGCAGAGTTGGATGTAAAGGGCCAACTCTCACGAAGACGTAAGGTGAGGCGAAAAGCGCTGCTAGGGAAGGAGTTGTGTGATGGCCATGTTCCGACGCGCGAATGGGTGGTGCGGGAGGAAGTCTGGAGGGGAAAACGGGAGTGGATCCCGAAGAGACGAAATCTCCAGGTAAAAGGAGCGTGTCCCCATACACCATCTCAGCAGATGAACAATGAAGATCTTCTTTGAGGGCGACGCGGTGGCCCAGTAGGACCCACGGCAGTTCATCGATCCATTGATCTCCACTTAGGCGAGTACGGAGAGAAGCCTTCAGCTGTCGGTGGTATCGCTCCACCATGCCATTTGCTTGTGGGTGATAGCTTGTCGTCCGGTGGAGTTGCGTCCCGAGGGTGTTTGCCATAGCAGACCACAGAGAGGAGGTGAATTGCGCGCCACGATCTGAGGTCATGTCGAGGGGTACACCGAAACGGGCGACCCAACCACCGATGAAAGCACGAGCGCAGCTGGTAGCTGTTATGTCCGTCAAGGGAAAAGCTTCAGGCCAACGTGTGGTTCGATCAATGACGGTTAACAGGTAGCTGTAGCCTGAAGAAACGGGTAGCGGGCCTACGAGGTCGACGTGGACGTGGGTGAAACGACGGGATGGCACGGGAATACTCTCCACAGGAGCTCTGTAGTGGCGGTGTATCTTAGATGTTTGACAGTGCAAACATTCACGACACCAACGCGAGATTTCGCGTTTCATGTTGTACCAAACATACCGCTTGCAAATTAACTCACGAGTAACGCGAGCACTCGGATGAGATAATCCGTGGACGAGATCAAACACTTTGCGTCGAAAACCAGGCGGGATAACTGGTCTCGGGTGTGGTTGTGATGTGTCACAGAGCAGCTCAGGGCCATCGTTAGACATGGTCATCATGCGCAGGCGGAGTCCAGTAATGGCCGTTTTGTACGCCTGGATGTCCTTACTGGTCTTTTGAGCTGCTGCGATTGCTGAGTAATCAAGTCCGATGCTAATGCTGTCACATGGAATATGCGACGGTGTTCTGGAAAAGCAATCAGCGACCATGTTATCTTTTCCGGCGATATGACGAATATCAGTGGAGTATTCACTGATGAAAGCCAGGTGGCGTTGCTGTCTGGCGGACCATGGTTCTGCTTGCTTGCCCATAGCATCCACTAATGGGCGATGGTCCGTGAAAATGGGAAAATTGCGGCCCTCCAGTAGGAAACGAAAATGACGTACGGCGAGATAAACGGCTAAAAGTTCCCGATCGAAAGCACTATATTTTTTTTCTGCGTTGGTCAGCTGGCGACTGAAGAAAGATAACGGTTGCCAGCCGCGATCAGTCAGTTGCTCTAATGACGCTCCGACCCCTAATTCAGAGGCATCGGTAGATAAAGCAATGCTTGCATCGGGTAACGGATGGCCGAGGAGAGTTGCGTTTGCTAATGAGTTTTTTACCGTGGCGAAAGAGGTTAACATATTGGGCGTCCATTCAAGCACGTGGTTATGGCGCTTTCCTCGCATTGAGTTGTAAAGAGGCTGCATTATGGATGCACATCGAGGGATGAAACGATGATAATAATTGATCATTCCGAGGAATCGCTGCAAATCCTTAACTGTTGATGGGCGCGCGAAATCCTTAATGGCATCAATTTTGGTGGGGCGTGGGTAGCATCCTTCAGCAGAGATGCGATGACCCAGAAAATCAATTTCTGAAGAGCCAAATTCGCACTTTTCTAGTCGCACTATCAGCGAATTTGTTTGCAATCTTCTAAAAACTTCTTCTAGGTGCTTCATGTGCTGCTCGGCGGATCGGCTGGCGATCAGTATATCATCCAAGTACGTGAAAACAAATGGCAAATCCTGCAATATCCTATCCATCAGCCTCTGGAAAGTTTGTCCTGCATTACGCAAACCGAAGGGGATCCTCA
>KB307163.1:85199-95698 GCA_000328365.1 Capitella teleta | reverse complement strand
GTTCTTTGCGCTCTGCAGCTTGTCCGGGGGCAGCCTTCGAGCCTTTGAATGCACAGGGCGTCCTGATGTTGGGATGTGGTGATGTACTCCATGTGCAGGTGTAGAAAGGGTGAAGGTGGGATTGAGGAGTTCCGGAAAATGCTGGTGCAGCAGGAGACTGTAGGGGTCAGCTGAGGACACGACGGGAGCAAGAGTGGCTGATGCGTGCGAGTTGCGAGCGGCGCATTCATAAGAATGAAAAGTGTGTGCATCAATGAGGCGTTGACCGCTGATGTCTACGAGGAGGTGGTGTCGGCGAAGAAAATCCGCACCGAGTAGGGGGCGTCGAACGTCTGCCAGCACAAACTGTGCTGTGAAATGACGTCCTCCGAATACCACCTGAGTAGTCCTTGTACCGTATGAAGGGATGGGGGTTCCATTTGCTGCTTGGAGCTGTCGAGTATAGGAAATGTTTTTATGCTGAGATTTGTGGGCTGCCGTGGCAGGTAGAATTGATACCTGCGCCCCTGTGTCTATCAGGAATTTTTTTCCTGAGAGTTCATCGCACACGAGTAACTGAGGCAGCTCCTCCGGACCAACAGCTCTCACTGCTGCTGGTCCGATTTGGCGTTTCCCGGCCTCCACACGCAGGGTTGTTGACACTTTGTTGCCTTCGGTCCAAAGCGTGAATGATAGAAACACAGCTTCCGTGCAGAGTTAGAGATGCGATCCACAAGTGTGTCGGCCTTTGTTGCGCTGTGAATCGCGGGTTGTTGTGGGCGGCCGGATAGGAAAATCCTATCAGCTTCGGCAGCTAATGTGGCCATATCTTTTGCTGTAGAGTATGATAAAGTTGCTCTGACGTAGTCTGGTAAAATCTTGAAGAAGTGAAAACGGAACATGAGTCCGCCCTCATTGTTCCCAAGAAGGTAGAGCATATGGTCCATCATCTCTGATGGCTTCCTGTCGCCAAGGTTGGTAATGGCGTTAATAGCGACAGCGCGCTCATAGTCAGTAAGACCGTATTTAGCAAGCAACGCCTGCTTCAAAGCGGTGTAGGGGGTAGCGGCAGGAGGGTTACGCAGGGTGTTGGAAACCCTGGCTGCGACGTCTGAGTTGAGGACAGCAACCACATGATAAAACCTGGTTGTTTCGTTTGTAATACCACGAATGGTAAATTGGGCTTCCACCTGTTGAAACCACGATTCGATGTCTCCGGTCCATGGCGGCGGCAGTTTCAGCGAGACCATCGAAACAGCGTCCGAGACGGTTGAGCTGGATCCTGAGTTACTTGCTTGTTTCTCCATGTCAGGGGTCACCAGTTGTAGGGATCACAGGTTGAGAACAATAGAGACAACCGAGGATCTCAATACAGGAGAACTGAACTTTATTGCACAGGTAAGCGTTTATATATTGTAGTGTGATAATGAAACGATTGAGTGGATATGCGATTGAGTAGATATGCGATTGAGCAGATGAGCGAGTTTGTCATAATGTGGCACTGCTACAGTTACTAATACTACGTTATAATAATGTTGTAGTTTTAATGTTACTAATACTGCGTTATAATAACGTTGTAGTTTTAAGGTTACTAATACTGCGTTATAATAACGTTGTAGTTTTAACGTTACTAATACTGCGTTATAATAACGTTGTAGTTTTAACGTTACTAATACTACGTTATAATAACGTTGTAGTTTTAACGTTACTAATACTGCGTTATAATAACGTTGTAGTTTTAATGTTACTAATACTGCGTTATAATAACGTTGTAGTTTTAACGTTACTAATACTACGTTATAATAACGTTGTAGTTTTAATGTTACTAATACTGCGTTATAATAACGTTGTAGTTTTAACGTTACTAATACTACGTTATAATAACGTTGTAGTTTTAATGTTACTAATACTGCGTTATAATAACGTTGTAGTTTTAATGTTACTAATACTGCGTTATAATAACGTTGTAGTTTTAACGTTACTAATACTGCGTTATAATAACGTTGTAGTTTTAATGTTACTAATACTACGTTATAATAACGTTGTAGTTTTAATGTTACTAATACTGCGTTATAATAACGTTGTAGTTTTAATGTTACTAATACTGCGTTATAATAATGTTGTAGTTTTAACGTTACTAATACTACGTTATAATAACGTTGTAGTTTTAATGTTACTAATACTGCGTTATAATAACGTTGTAGTTTTAAGGTTACTAATACTGCGTTATAATAACGTTGTAGTTTTAACGTTACTAATACTGCGTTATAATAACGTTGTAGTTTTAACGTTACTAATACTACGTTATAATAACGTTGTAGTTTTAATGTTACTAATACTACGTTATAATAACGTTGTAGTTTTAACATTGCCAACATAACAATTTTGCAACCATAATTATATGCCAATTAATTAGTCTGAATTGCATGCTCATTAATGATAAAACAAAAGTAAGCTGACAAAAAACCTTTATTCACCAAAAAAAAAGTCACAAAACAATGAGATAATATACATGAAACTAGCCTTTAAAAAAATACTACAAAAATCGAAATTTATGGGGATGCAAGGGCATGGCGTCTGGAGGCACGTTGTTGCTTCACCTTCAGCCGGTTAGGGGCGAAACAAAGCCAAGCCTTCATTGCCTTTTCCACATCAGCCTTCGTTGTTTCTCTGAAGCTCCTTACAGCGGCAGCTGAAATATAGTTTTCATTGGAATTAGATGTAGTACTGATTTTGAAAGAAACGTAAATTATCCTTATAACAAAATCGAACCCCATAATTAATGTAGAGATAGTGCTTCACATTCTTCTGTGAGAAAACAGCTTTAGTTGCCGTCTCCACATTAAACGAATTGATAAGCAGTTTATGACAGCTCGGCGAGATGCCAGACTGCCCAGGGGGCATTCACTAACATGTAATTTGGGATGTAGTTTAGATTAGGGTCGTTTAGTTAGAAGCCTGCGCTTTCCCGGTCCTGCGTCAGTTATAACGGACAGCAGATGCTTCCGTGAGCCCGAGATGCTATTACCACCAAATTGGAGTGGCAATAAGGGACACCAGGATACAGGACGATGGCGATCAATGATATCCTTTATTGATGATCAAAGCGATGCATGTGATGTGATTTAATTCACAAATTCCAGGTGTGAACAGCGGTTCAAAAAGAGGGGCCTGGCGGGTAGCATGCAGTGGCATGCCTAATCACCTAATGTCCGAGTTATATCCCTCAACGGGAGGTCTCGATGGCAATTATTAGTATCAGAAAGTAAACGTCGGGAGATGTTATCTAGGACTTGAAGGGATATTATGTATTCAATGTAACTTATCTGGCGTCCTGAAAACATGCTATGGGTTGTGAGGTATAAAAATTATTTATGGAATCAGAGGATATTCAGTGAATAATGAAATCGGTATCGGTATAAGAGTGTATATGTAAAGGTATGACCCCCGAACGATGCTGTGATCGATGCATTTTATTATAGTATTTGATTGCAATGTGATGCATGATGTCAAATTAAACATGACTGCAAACTTTCACTGGGATATCGTCATTATCGTGTGAACGTGACTGGGCAGGTTATATATTTAATTCTGTTAGTTTTTTCATTAGCGTTCACCATCAGACAACTCTGTAATACTAGTAAATTGTGGTGCAGAGTAGCCCCTTTTCATGAGAGCCCTATTATAGATTACAAGAAATATACCGGGAATGTCACATACTTGTAGGTCTGTAATGATATCATTATTAGCTAATAAATTGTCTGGTTGTTTATAAATGCATGTATACTAAGGTTGATTACACAGGGCATCCCGAGGTGTAAATTCGCCTGTCATAAATGCAGCGCCCGCTATAGCAATCAATGTGCAGTAAAAACCTGAGCCTTGCATGCAGCAGCGCCCATAATGATTTTTTTTTTTTTCTGTTTTTTTTTTTTTTTCACCCATCGATTAAGATTACTGCTTTACCACTACTTATTAATTAATCAATTAAACCAGTCCATGTTTTTATGAAACTCACCTTATAAGTAGATCAACAATATAGTTCAGCATATAATTATTTCGTATCTTCTAAAATTGGGCGGTTGGTTTCGTCAAACAGAATGCGTGCGATGCCAAGAGATTTTGAAGACTGAAGTTTGCTCAGCACGTGTCGCAGCAGCGCGCGCTCGTCTCTGATTGGCTGCTGGCTCTCAGCGCGTTGTACACTCGGGGCAAGTCTCAGGAACGAATTCGCTGGAAATGGCTGGTGAGCGACACTTAGCAGGCTAATAGCGCATCCTGCACGCTGTCTCTTATCTAAAACTCGCCACAGAAAATACCCTTGGGCAGACCCGATCAGCATTGAATACTAGCAAACTAAAAACGGGAAGAAAATTAAATTACAGCGTTTGCAAAGCCACGTAAAATCGAAATAAATACCTTCTGTAAAGTATTACATTGCATGAAATATCTGTTATGTCCTTTCGACTGTTGAAAAGTCGAGACCTTTCACTAAAGAATATTGACTTGACTATGAAGAATCGTTTCCAGTGAAAATGGTTATAGGAAACTATAAATTATACAGTGATGAAATTATGAGTTTTTAGACTTTACATCACACGTACCCCTAAAAACTGATGGAAAGACAAATAGTCCAGTTCTAGCTTAGTCTATGCGTCTTTAATACATTCACCGCCTATTTAACTTGTGCTATTGTATTATTTATATCAATATTTTTTTTCCTATTTTGTATTTTGACTCTTTTTTATTTTATTTCTTTCGTTTTCTGTTTATCATTCCGTTCCTTGGTATATTCCTTATGTTTCACATAATACAGGCGATACAAGGGGTTCATTCTGCCATTTGATTCTCTCTTATTTATTTCATTTACACATTTGTTACGTTTTATTTGTCTTAAGAATCAATAAAATAATTACCAAATTATCGAATATTTATTATAATAATCACAGAATTATAATTCTGGCGTTGACACAGCAGTTAGTAATTGGTTTGTAACATCGCTTAGACAAACACGAATGAACGCAGCAAAATGAATGAGTTTTGTTCTGATGTGAAGAAACTTGCTCACACGAACAAGATCCTGCAATCAATTGAATGTTCATTGTCAAGGAATTACAGTATTAGCTTTATTTACATTGATAAGTGCTCCCTGTCTTCACTACTACAATCATGTACCTGATAATGATCATCGGTGCATTTCTTCATTATTGATGCGTCTTTTGTCACGTGTTCTGTGGGATTTGAGTAAGCAAGCTGTCGGGTGTTTGTTGGGTATATTATTAAATTTACTACAGTATGACAAAGTCATTCTTTATTCTGATACATTTTATACCAATAATTACATGTATCATTCTTTGAGTGAAGTTCCACAGTTATTAATCTTCAGAATTGTTATTTATCACCGAATAAACCGTCGGAATCCAGGCTAATTATGTTGTAGAATGTAGAAGTTTGGTCGATTCATGTCATAGTACTGAGAAGGGCGGGTAATTGTTGCAAAAATTTTGTTTATTTCCATGTGTAACACATAGCTCAATATGATACACTGTCAAACGATTAAAACATAAATGCGCGCCTATTCAGTAATATCCCTCGATTCTCTGGTCATACATGGACACGTGCAGCGAATATAACTACATTTATTTAAGTTTATACAGTAATCACGAGCATGCAACATTACATTTACGTCTCCATATTTACTTAAAAGTAATCATTACAACCTCAACGTAATTGTAATGTAATAGTAACGTTGTCTGATTAATATTGCTGAGACAACCATCTTGCAACATTACATTTATGTCTATATATTTACTTAAAAGTAATCATTACAACCTCAACATAATTGTAATGTAATAGTAACGTTGTCTAATTAAAGGGAGGGAGAACTGGTTAAAAATGGACTTTGAGTCGTTATTTGATGCACCAAAAATGATTCCTATGCCTGGCCCACACAAGGAATATCATCCCTAACGATTTCGCGGGAGATATATTGCTAACTAGGCGTGACGTCAGGAGCTGTGATGAAACATCGAGTTCCCCATCTTTTACAAAGGGCCTTGTCATATCAGCGTGTCCTGCGACTAAACCCCTGGATATTTTTATTTTCTTTTCAGAAATAGATAGAATAATCATTTTGCCACCAGTCAGGCGAGAAAAAAAATTATTTTTCGCTATTTTTCTTATTTTAACAAGCGATTTTCTAGGACACCTACGATGGTTTCTCATCCTGAAACAGTAAACAAATCAGCCAGAGTGCACCACGCATGCGCTTTCATTTCGTAAACAACAGAGATGTCCTTTTATGGCAAAGATGCTCTGCTCTGATTGGCTGAAATCGATAGCTTCACAAGGGGAACGGGGCCAATCACGGCAAGCCTTCAGCTGACGTTTGCCTCCTATACTTTGCAATGGAAGTCATTCTCCCATAGGCCCAATGCTAACACCGATATTCGGAATGGATTATTTCCTTACGCTTGCATCCAGGCATGGTGTTTTTGGCACGGAATGCTATCAATTGGTGCTATGAGTCAATAGAACATCACTTAAAATTCAGTTCCCCATCCCTTTAATATTGCTGAGACAACCATCTTGCAACATTACATTTACGTATCCATATTTACTTCAAAGTAATCATTTCAACTGCAACGTAAAAGTAACGTAATAGTAACGTTGTCTGATTAATATTGTTGAAACAACCATTTTACAATATTACATTTACGTGTCCATGTTTGCTGGGCTGTGACTTCATTTGAATACTAAGGCACTATTATAGCGAGTATCAACATAATTGTAAGGTATACTATATTACATCTTAAAGCCAAATAACGGGAAGGAATTACATGCATATGTATCTGGTTGCGCTCATATATCTATAGCTTTTCGTGGGATGCATTCATATGTTCCGCGAAAATGCGCCGAGAAATCCAAAATCGAAATCGTAATTCTCGAGAAAATCTGACGGATGAGTGTGCCGCCATTACAACTTCTGGCTGGCGGGCGGGAAGCCTGTCAACCAATCAGTGACTGGAATACATTCCGCATCACGTGACCTCGTGACGTCACGAGTCCGGCGTTTACATCCAATAAAAAGTGACATAACAAATCAGATCTAAGCATGCCCTCGGACGCTTCCTGCCTAATGTCAACAAATGTCTGCTGATAAGAGATTGAAAATTTAAATTCAAGATACAGAGACAAAGGACCATTTTGCGCGTTAACGACTCAGTTCAAAGCAGCCATTGCGACTTTTGTCTTCATTTCCGTTTCTGAGTTTGGTAAGAAACAACGTCTTCCATTACGATTCTTCCGCTCAACCAGTGGCAGTGACCAGTCCAGTGTGAGTGTCAAGTGTGAGTGTCTGACTGACTCTCTGAGTGTGATTGTCAACTTCAACTCGAACTTCGCAGTTTCTAGTTTTCATCCGAGTGACTGTGTGGACCATGCCTCAGTGTGCAGTGTGGGATTGTAATAGTTTTCCTGGACAGAGCAGCCAAGACGGCTCGAGGCTGAGCTTCCACACTTTTCCTTTGAAAAACNGCATCTAGGCTGAAAGCTTGGGTTCATGCATGTGGTCGCCAGAACTTCACCCCGACGAAGTCTGACAGAGTGGTCTCTGCACGTTGACTCGGGAGACTTTGAGAGAGATCTCCAGTTAGAACTTTTGGAACATGATCCAAAGAAGCGTCAACGAGCTAGGAAACTGAAACCAGAAAGTGTACCTCGGCTCCCAGAACATCACCCTGGAGCTATCGAGTCCAAGTCTTCAAAGACAAGGGAGCACTCTATCAGAAGAGCAGAGCGTGCTGCTCACCAAGAGGTAAGCAGATTCGATTAGATAATAGATGAGGCCTTTCTTATTCACATTAATGTGTGAGTCAATAGTTGAAGTCCATGCACAACTAGTTGATATACCGGTATATTACTATATAGTACAGCGAGATGTATATTGACCTTGCCTGATATATCTGTGCTGATGTACAGCCTTCATGTGGTCACGATGAATTCATGACCATAAGGCAATATAATTAGTATAGTTTCCTGTAATAATTTTATGTAGTTTCCATATGTAATGATGTATGCTAATAATAGGATGTGTGGTTACTATAGTTGTATACCTAGGATTATACAGTATCATTATATCAGTGGGTATACTAGTTTTACGTTAACTAGGTCACTATCTAGTATTTACTATTATGTGCTATTTCAATCTGTTAAATGTATTTTATATTACCAATACTAGTTAGTGTATACATGCAGTATATATTTTACTAGGTTAGTAAATTTCCCCCAAAATTTGTATACAATTAGGAGAAGAAAAGTTACAATTTGCTTTCAGAAAATATGATTAAACCTCATTCTTCATTTTCTTTTCTAGGCTCTCAGGGAGATACTCGAAGCAAGCCAGGCTCAAGCATCGTCTGAAGCAGGGGTTGGAAATGAAGAAGCAGGCGAGGTAAATATAGTTATCTACACTGGGTATTTGCAAATAGTCTTGTTTATAAGTCAATTATAATAGAATAACAGAACGGTTAGCACATGCATGTAGTCATCATGGCAGCTTTTTAACTAACCAATAATGTGTGCACCAGTTAACAATTCTTTTGGAATATCATGAATAATAATATTGTAACAACCTGGTAGCTATCAGAGTTCATCGTTATTTTAATATTATTTCGTTATCTTTTCAGGCTATTTCAATGTCCCAAGATATGCAAATCCCATCCACATCATACAGTCACACAGATGAAACAGACAAGGTACAGTATTATTTTATGAATGTGAATATCATATAGCGTAATCTAATACCACCTACCTAAGGCAGCTCATGTAAATATTTTGTTTTTTCTTTTGGTCTCAGATTGTGTGTCAATGTAATAATAAAATTGCAATCAAATAATCAACAATCATAAGTATTGAAAGTGTGTTGCTGGACTTCACTAGTATCGGTATTTTAGTTGAAGATTTATTTTCACTAAGGTCATTGGCATGATGGAATCTTGATTGTTGTCAAATCACTAACTAATTCATCCACAGGCCTCTGCACAGGCAGACCTTGCTGAAAGGCTTGTCCCTCAAGCCTCTCCTCTGAAGACTCCTCGGAAAGTACCGGTATATGAAATAGCCGTAAGTTTTGCCACTCATAGACATCAGTTTTTCTTACATGCTGCTCTCTTTTGAAGACCTACTCATTCCTCGCGACGCCACGCAGAACCACTAAGGATCATCCATACTCCCGAAAGAAAATGTTGCCGAAGGAAGTCTTGCCGGAGTCCTCTTCAGAAGTATCCGCTGCTCCATCCAGTGACTCCAGTCCTGCAGCAGTGGAGCTTCCGACTTCAACCGACTCAAGTTTGTCGGCTGAGGACGTAGAGCTCTACTCCCCTTCAACGCCAGAGCCAAGCAGCCAGGAGTCTGCAGAGGAAGCAGACGTTCAAGCAGATGAAGACCCGAAGATCCTGGTATTCGAGTCTTCCCTGCAGAAGTTGTTGAACTTCTGCCCGGACTGCGGCAGCCCAGTTGTTGGTCAGAAGAAATCCTACACCGGCTCCATGACGACCTATGTGCTTCAGTGTCACAACGGCTGCACTGTTCGCTGGAATTCACAACCAAAGGTGGACAGACAGCCCCTTGGCAATATCCTGATTGCGGCAGCCATCCTCTTCACGGGATTAACATTCAAACGAATGTCAGATTGGGCAGCTGCACTGAAGCTGAAGTTCATCAGCCAGACCACTTTCACCTTAATCCAAAAAAGCATTCTGTGGCCAGTGGTGGGAGAGGCCTGGCGTGATGAACAGAAAAGAGCCATCAGAGAGATGAAGGCAAGGAGGGGAGCAATCATGCTTGGAGGGGATGCTCGGTGTGACTCACCAGGTCACAACGCTCTCTACGGCTCGTACACCCTGATGGACATCAGGCCAAATGCTCCAAATATTATTGTCAGCATGGAGCTTGTACATTCTTCTGAGGTTTGTTATAATTTAAAAACTTAAAATGCATAGTCTATGTAACAAATTACTTAACAGGTCAAAAACTCTCATCACTTGGAGCCCGAAGGTCTGCGGCGCTGCCTTCAAGATGTCATCGCAAAGAAAGTCAAAATCAGTACTCTTGCCACCGATCAACATCTGATGGTCGGCAAGATGATGAGAGAGGATTTTTCCAAGGTTAATTTGTTTTATGCTGAAAACGAAGGTTCACCAACTTTCTTTTTCGAACTCCAGATTGACCATCAGCTCGATGCCTGGCATTGCAGTAAGAATCTGACAAAAAAGCTGACAGCCAAGGCCAACACCAAGGGATGTGAAGCCCTGATGCAATGGATAAGGGCAATCAGCAACCATTTGTGGTACAGCGCATCCACTTGCAAAAAAAACGCTCAGTTACTGAAGTGAGTAAAAGTTATCCATAATGCTTTAAAATGTTCATCCTTTCAATTTTTCTTCAGAGAAAAGTGGTTGTCGGTACTGCACCACGTAGCTGGGGTACACTCATGGTCCGGTGGCCAGAAATTCAATAAG
>KB307163.1:21261-77404 GCA_000328365.1 Capitella teleta | reverse complement strand
CTGTGTTTGTTAAAGTACTGAAATATTTCGCCTTTAACGTCGCCTCCACGTATTTACACTTAACGCTGAAAGCGCGTTAGCTCCTGCCTGCGGGTCCCTGCGGGCCACGTCAGGCTCACGTCGCCTGCAGGTGACCATGAGAGCGCGGAGATCAAGTATTCGCGCCACGTTAGCCTAATGTTACCTGCAGGTGACCAAAATTTACACCTGCTGGTAACGTTAGGGCAATGTTCCGTGTTTGCTGGGTAATCGGAAATATTGTATGCAGGGATTTCTAGGACACCCGGTACATGCAGTCTGCTCGCTCGCATGAAACTATAATATGAAAAAGCCTTGCATGATCAGAACCTTATCATTGTTGACAAAACGCTGTCGCGAGGCTTGGAGATTTGAGTTTATTTCATAATGAAATAATTGCAATTAAATTGGCCTGAGGAATGAAAACTTTTCCCAAATAAAATGGAATACTAAAAATTATTGACTTTTATCTCCAAATTCGCATATTGTGGAAATGCCGTCGGAGTGAGAGCGAGACTTAACGAGACTTGACAGGAAATGTCTCAGGGCAGCCAGGCAGCTGAATCATAGAAACTTCTTCCTAAAACCGCTTCCTCCGATGATTGCGGCTTCCATGAATTCTTCATGACACGATATTCATCCCCAAATCCCAAATACATTGTTCTTAGGGCGTTAGGGGGGTTAAATTGTCAACAAAATGTCCCGTCATGAAGGTTAGTTTTGACACCTCGTTTCACTTGATTGATTCATTCAATTCCTATCAAGTTCCTTGAAAATGCATCACAAAAAAATAGAAATGCGCCTTCGTGTACATTGCTCAAGGAAAGCGAATCTCTTACTAACGTATAATTCGTCTTAAAAGAGTTTAATCATAGATGGTAGCTTCTGATTTCCTGTCTGTCACTCCTCTTGATATTTAATATTTAATATTATAAATTATATTATTATTATCACCTCTTCTGCAGTTTCTTTCTTTGAAGTGATTGCTCGCCACGCCCGGCCTTTTCTGTAGTACAGTAATAATCATCATGCCCGTAATGTACTAATGTCCCGCTTCCCATCATGCCTTACTTCTTGTATGCACTCATCGACATACTCATGATACTGGGAAGTTGAGACAAAGCGTATGATTATGGTGACAACCCAGAGTCATGTCACAAAGAACACCTGTTATTTTTATAATATATCAAAAGTATAGAAAGTGATGCGAGAAGAGGTACTGCAGTATCCAGTAGTCAGTACAAAGCAGCGCTGTATATGGCGCTGTGCGCTGGCCTACTTCTTTCTGCCATACAGACAATGCGCATGTGCTCGCTAATGTATGTAGGGCCCCTACGATCGCCGTACGTTGCGTCGATTCTTCGAATTGAAATTAGTCAGTTTCACTTTCTTCTCTCGAGTATTTTGCGCTTAATTTTGCGTTAACTATTTGATCGTTATCCGAATCTTGAGTTTTCTGATCACCAATGTAATTTTTATTTGTATTTTATATTATACATTGTATAATACATTCACTGTATTACATATTATACACTGAAACATGACTGGAGCTCGGTCAACCAGGTTTCAATTTGGGCGTAAAACTGGACCAGGCAACACGCCGGGCGTGTTCACTAGTGATTTCCTTCTTTCTTATATGTGACTTTATGAATTGACCAGCTAACATTACTTTCCTCTGGTTCGGATTATGTTTAATTGGCACAGAAGTTGTAAATGCATGAAGACGCACGTGCTGTTATTATGACGCATTCCTCATGATTCCTGTGAGTCAATCCGGACAATTAAATGAATTAATTTGTGCAGAGATTAAACAAAAGTTGGAAGAAATTTCAGGCGTCTTGTGGAAGGAGCCTCCAGAGATTAAGGTGTGAAAAGGGCCAAAACACCTGAATCAACTAATCACAATTCAGCAGAGCAAAAACAGGAAGGCCAAATTTTTTAATCAGTTATCAATGTCAACTACGCTTACTGGATGATTTGTTATCTGGTGATCAGGTCAGCACTCTGAGAATGCTAAATTACTGAGGTCAGAATAACAAGGCATGATCGTCATTTCTCCATTGGGAAACAATTCCTCTTGTGGTTTGTTAATCATTATTATCGAATTTATCTCCGCGTTAAATTGAATTATGCAATATTTAAGTTTGGTTAGATTTATTATTTAAAGGGGATCTCTGCCATTCAATTATCCAAAGCTGGTTCTATGGTATGAATATTAGCACTAACGTCAATAATCAATTTTGGCATAATATAATGCAAGAAAAATACTTTTTGTGTGTGACAATCTTAAGACCAGCCATTAGCATTAAGTCTCGGCTCTGTTAGTTATACTCTTGTAACAGCGCTATGCTAAGCTATGCTATGCTATTGCTATGCTATTGCTATGCTAAGTTGGGCAGCATGTTTTATCACTTTTCATCTAGGAATAAGATGTAAATGCAGGAGTTATTTATGTTTTTGTCGGCATTCTTATTGAAAAATTTCGTCCCTCATTATTTAAATAGCAAAAAAAGAAAAAAATGCAAAATTAATACCGATAATAAAATATCGCGATATCAGAACGGAATATCGTAATATCGATATCGTGAAGAAAAAAAAATCTATAAAAAAATCTAGATGTCGATGACACCCCCGATGAACTGTGAACTGTGTGACCTTTGATGTGACGTTCTTGCAGGTGTCAGCTGTGACTCCTGTCTGAAAGGGAACTTCCGTGGCCGGCGCTACAAGTGTTTGATCTGTTATGATTACGACCTCTGCGCCACGTGCTACGAAGCAGGCGCCACAACCACCCGCCACACCCCCGACCACCCCATGCAGTGCATTCTCACCCGCAGTGACTTTGGTAAGCGACCTCTGACCCCTATCTCGGTCGCTCATGCTCCTCTTCAGATGTCTACTACGGCAGCGAGGGACTGACGCCTGATCAACCTCAGGCATTCACGTGTCCCTTCTGTGGCCGCATGGGATTCACAGAGGCCTCCCTCCAGGAGCATGTCACCTCGGAGCACCCTCATTCATCCACGGAGGTCGTCTGTCCAATCTGTGCGTCTCTCCCAGGAGGCGACCCTAACCACGTGACCGATGACTTCGCTGCCCATCTTGCTTTGGAGCACAGAGCTCCTCGCGATTTCATATCCTTTTCGTGATTGTTTATCATTGTCTGTTGTTAGCATTTTGCGCCTTGACAGCGGTTTTCACGATGAGCCGATCGGTAGCATAAGGCACGCTCGCCGCATGCAGCACCCTGGGAGGGGAATCACGGGCTCCCGCTCGCGAAGGAACATGCACTTCCAGCCAAGTAGCTCCTCTGGGCTGTCGGGATTGTCGCCCGCTAACAGGGAAGCCATGGATCCAATTGCTGGTGAGCCACTTTCGCTGTTCTCTCTGCTTTCGGCTCAATGTTCTTTTGTGTTATATGTACCTCAGAGTTGCTCTCTCAACTCTCAAGCGTCAGGAGTCGAGCAGCCGCAGCACAGAGCGTGTCCACTCAGCTGCAGCAGCTGGAAATGCAGCTACAAACTACGAGGTTTTGTCTTTAAAGGTCTTCCCCGAGAGTTCTCTTTAATCGCATTTGCTTTCAGAGCTCAACTGGAACGGTTGCCACGGAAACAGGGTGAGGGCGTGGCTCCTGCCTCGACAACCTGCAGAGGAACTCTGCCATCCACTGGCCCCTCAGCCAACTCACAGCCGGCTCTGGATTATGCTGGGGCTCTGCTGGCTAACCCCAACATCTCCTTCACATCTAACCCTTCGGCCACTCCGGCTTCTTCTGGTAGCTCCACTTCGCAATTCCTGCTTGCCAGGTACGAGTGTCGGTTTTTGTCTTCTTCTGCCTGAGCACGGGTGTGATTGCAGGTTGACGGAGCCTGAGGCGTTGGAGGCGGAGCGGCAGACGGCAGACGTGGACCGAGCGGATCGAAGCATCTTCATCCACGAGCTTCTGCTTTCATCTCTCTCGCACGGACTGCGAATCGAGGACGAAGATGAGGACGAAGTGCTCTCCATCTCTACTCCCGGAGGCAGCGGGGAAAGCGAGGAGGAGGCCAGCAACCCTCATCCCAACAGATCCACCGATCCCTTGGGAAGAGGAGATCCCAGTGAACAGAACAAGAGCAAAGCACCCCAGCAAAGGTCGACCGGTGCAGCGTCCGTCAGAGCAGCCAAAACTGAGCGAGTGACTCACCGAAATATGGTCAAACAAAGAGACGCTAACCGCAAGGAAACACTCGACACCAAAGCACACTAACACACGTCATTGGACCCGCGATGATGCACTTCCCTTTGACTGGGGACGAAAAGGAATTTGATTTGTGTTTATTATTCAGCCGTGATGGCCTCTGGCTTTTTTTTCCTCAAGATTTTTTTTTTTTTTTTTTTTTTTTTTCATTTTGTGTACTTTGCTTGTTTGTAATAGATGAATTTCTGTTTTTTTTTTACTTTTTTTTTCTTCCTCTGGATTTTGAGAATGGGCCTGTCATTGTTTTAATTCGCTATAGGTCGTATTTAAGCGCGGGCTCCCTGTTTAATATCGCCATCAAACAAACTGGACGAATCATTTTTTTTTTTTTTTTCTACAGTTTTTATTTAAACGCTCGCTTCCCTCGGTTCTTCTCCTTTTGATCTCAGTCTGACCCAGCATTGAGATAACGCAGTGGAATCCTTGCCAACCTCCTCACCCTTTCCCCCTCAGAAATCCCGTCTGTTCTCCCTTTTATACTTTTCTGAGGCTGTGTTGATACGAGGGTCGTGTGTGACTGCAGATTTGAAAAATTGACGGTGTGCCGAGATGCACATGAATGTGATTTGAGGGGAGATGTATTCAATATATGCTTATTCCAGGAATCAACCTCTCTCTCTTGTATATAGACGGTTGAATTGTCACTGATACGAGAAACGATTCAATTTGTGAAGTGAATAAAAAAGGATTTTATCCTTCATGCAACACTCTTTGCCTTTCTGCTCATTGTACTCAGCTGTCTGCACTGAATATCTTGTTGTAGAAAAATGAAATGATTTTCATTGTGAGGAAGATCATGCTGTCGGCCTGTGCTGGTTGGATTTTTAATTTTTAATCGTGAATCTTGTCAAATGGTTGGTTGAAAATACGTGTGCAGGTGAGACATAATATGGAGGTCTTCTATTACTGACACCATAATATAAGCGTTTATTCATCAAAGTTTGATAAACGATACAAGGTGAAGGCGCATAAAACGTTTCAGTGCCAGGGAAAAAATTTCGTCAGGATCAAGAGTAAATTTTGTAATGGACATGGCAAAGAGATGAGATGATTTGACATATGTTGAGATATGTTATTAGTGATGTTGCGCTGTTGGAATGACTTGTGACGCATGAGAGACCAGGAGTTCATTACATCATGGCTATGCTAATAAGCATGTACTTTATAACCAAGGCAACCATTTGACCTGGAGCATAATTGCAATTGAACTATGTGGTAAATGAGAATTTTGCATTCAAAGCATTGTTGAGAAACCGAATAGGAAGCTTACAATTCAAATGCACGATTCATCAATAGAATAAACATGAAACAGCATTGTGGGCTTAATAATTAATTATTAATAATTAACGGTTTCAGTTATCCTCATACCTTTTGGCAATAAATATAACATACGGCATAAACATAACCCTACAAACAAGTAACAACAACAGGGTTGAATAAAAATATTGTTTAATGAATGAAGATTAATGAAACGGTCGAAGCAACTACTCTCAGTTGCTGGACCTCGTAAAATATCGGACAAATATACACAACAGAAACGTCTATACACCATGCTCACGAGAGTTACTTATCACAACGCAGTTTTATTTTCTTAATCAGCTTCTTTGTCTCGATACTTTTTAACTTGTTTGTATTCTTTCGTTTTGAAATTCATCTGGAAAAACGTGTCAACGACCATTGGTTTGAAGCAGCCGTCCGCCTGTTTGATGGACTCCTCCGTTTGACTCAGACGAATGTTGAAAACGTCCCCACGATCGGGACAAGGGTTCACTGAAAGGGACCATGGCGTGAATAAATTATGCTAATTATACGCATACCTGTAGAGCCAGCGATGAAGCCAAGTATGAGTGATTTCTCTGGAACGGACAGATTGCAATTGGTGAACAACTTTTTTGCCTCCAGCATTTGATCTTTCTGTTAAAAGAGAGAAAAAAACAAAGTTAACAAGACCCCTGGACAGATGATGACGACGGTTACGTTGAGAGTGAGTGTCTTCATTTGAGGATCAGCGTTAGGGGCCACGGCTGGTGGCACGGAGGGTGTCAACGAGGGTGCCGATGACGACGGAGCCTCGGGGAAATTCTCACGAGGTTTGGCGCAATGCCAGCTGATAAGTAAAAGGCATGAAAGGGTATTGATATATAAGAAAGAGATGCACTGCGTGACCCGAGTGCACTGGAATGAACCTGCGGCTTTCTTCCTTCGCTTGGCTTCTTTGCTTCCGACCGGTTGCTCAGAAATATCCAAAAGCTGAAAGAAAAAGATGATCAGCAAGCAGAACAGAAAGGACACCGACCCTCAGGGAGCGTGACCACGCGTAGGGTACGCGCTTATCGTCCTCGTAAATGAGGCGCCGTTTACACTTCAACTTAATATGCCGCATGTTGGTCAAAAACCCAAATTTAAAATAATCAGAATTCTGGTGAAATGAGCTCAGATTTTATTTATATGGATTAAAGTTTTAAGTTGAATAACTCAGCTATGTAAAATGAAATTGACTTATTGCCATGAGACATAAAATGCTCCATTTCAATTTTCAAAGAGTGATTCAATCATTGAAGTTCAATCATTGAAGTGGTATACTGGTTTCATAGTGAATAAGTTATTCTTTAAGTTGTGTATTTCCATTAGAGAATTCCGCTTTAGAAAGTGACATCATTTCCTATCTCCACACATCATGCAATTTGCTATTGCATGACATCACACATTTCCACCCTGTAGCCACAATTATCGATTGATCCATTCAGAGGGAAAATAAAAATCAATCAATTTGATATCACCGAGTATGTCATACGCAACTCATTCAACAATGAAACAATAACATTTTTTATAGATGTTTTGCTGTCACAAATCCATCGCAAGATATACCTAGTAGACAGTTCGTAAAGTCAATAAGGGTCATGAATTAGTGCAGGCAGTGCTGAGGCTTAGTATCAATAAGCCAAAAGAGAGCACAACTCAGCTGAATCTATATCTTTACCAATGCCACGGTGTTTGCATTCAAATATTTGACAGTACAATACAAATTGTTTTTGTCTCATTTCCATTTTGACCAGAAAATATCCGGGATATGAAATGTACGCTCGGTTAGCTGTTGTGGTCGACCCGTGAGTGATTATACATCAACCCAAGAATTCATTCGACAAGTTTAAAGAACGTTTGTTCGGCATACTTAACGCACTGTCGTCACTTGCATTCTTGTGCCTGTCACGGTAACAATCATCCACTATGGCATTCAAAGTTTGGTATTTGTAGCAATATTAGTCTCTGTTTTACCTACTACGTGACATGCAAACTTATCAAGTAGGATTTTCCGCATAAACGCGACCACGAAAATGTAGAGCCGCGAAATATAAACGTGAATCCGACCGTCAACATTGAACGATGAATACACTTTGGAGATGCGACCGCAAGTAAACAACAGACCTTGACGCCTCCCTCACGCCTCACAGCTCCCGGGCGTGATGACGGATTACTTCCCCCGAAACGACTCCCAGTAGCAGAAGGCTGCGATCGGATGAAACCAAGAGACGAAGAGGAAGACGATTGATAACGTCCACTTGAGAGGCCTTTCAACGGGGCTGAACATCAGAACCACAATTAACACAAATCAAATCAAGTTCACCCACTCACTGTCATCGTTCATGTTCTTCGCAAAACTTCGTATTTTCACGGGAATCGTGTGGCCGCCATTTCGCTTGAGGCTGCAGGCTGCTTCATTGGCTGAAGAATGAATTATGCAACGGAAATTCTTTCGAAGAATTTTGACGTACATTTCTGCAGAATTTCCGCTCTCAATGCTGCTGATTTAGGTTTGCGCTTCAACGCAAAGTGCTTGATCGCCATTGGCTGATGTCCGGATGTTGACACCATGGCGCTTCTGCTGAGGCACGAGCATTCCAGTGGCATCATGCTTGTGTCTGAGCACTTCTTCACTGCAACAGAAGATCGCTGGTTGAGCATTTCTAATTAATCCCTGAGTTCATTTTACCGATTTTCTTCAGCTCTTGAAGAATATGTTGGAAGATGGCATGTTGAGTGTGAATGGCGAGATTTATCGCGCCGTTCACAGGAAACGGCTGCAACATGTCTGCAACCATGGCAACCCACTGGTCTGGGTCCTCTCGACCGGCTGAGAGAATCTCCTCCAGTTCAGTCTGCCACTGTGAAATATAACACATTCATGCAGCAATGCACACCGTCTGTGACCAGCATGCGTCGGGTTTAAATTTAAATTATATTCAATCAGCATAATTAGCGAGTAGAAGTCTGTAGAACGCAGGGTGTTATGCATTTATCCTGCTGTGTAGCGCACTTGAGTGGCCAGGCAACTGAATTCATAACTGAGTATACAACGTGTATCAATCCTTTATTGCACAATGTACACGTGAAACGTGCATGGCTCAAATCAAACAGCCCCAAGTCAAACAGTTGGTTGTATTGTTAAACCTAGTAAGCTAAATCTGAACTTCAATGGCAAGACTCCAAGCTTGTCATTTGCCAATCATGACCAATGCAGACACCTTTAATGCAGTCATTACTCTCAGACTCATGGCTCCAGGCACTGGATATGGTAATTAGTTCAGTATTGAATATACTGTTAGGCCCTAGCACAGATTCTCGGGCGAGGTCTGTATACCCCATTGGGCTCGCTGTAGTATGTCAGCTAGTTAGGCCCCTAATATATTATATAACATTGATATTTAAGCCTGTAAGTTAAGATTGAAGCTATCAGTATAAACAAACAAATATGCAGTAAGCAATTCACAATTTTGAAGCCCACACATATCCTGCTAATATTTTATGCCACCCCTGGCTACAAACGACGATTTGAATGAATGTTCAATGTTTACCTCCTCAACATTTCTTTTGTGGAGATGGAGGAAGGAAAGCATAAATTTGACTTTGACATGTGAATGCAGGGTGTGAAAACAATCTTGAATGGCGAGCAATTTCTCTCTGGTCAGTTGCGAGCAAACTGAGCCGCCTGACCAGAGGTCATCTGTGGAACCGAGCTTGTTATGAAGCCAGAGAGCAACATCTCCATCTCCCCTCGACGCCATTATGGATGAATGTAATCACTTCGCATGTGGAGAAACGAAAAATATTTTATCGGCCATTTTGTGTCCATTGTGAAGGTTTCATCGCAGTGTGCCTTTCTGTACATTGTTTTCTCTCTCATACTAACACGTGATGTAATATTATTTTTTAATATCTTTTTTTAATTGATTGTTTGATTGCTTAAATCACATGATACGACATATTGCGTGTGAAAATAAAATGTGGAGCAAAATTAAGTCATGTTACTTTAGAAGCACTCATTTGAACAAAATCTTTCAGCGTATGTCATATATCGAAATTCAGTTTCGAGCGGATTATGCCATAATTTGGCTTTATTCCACCAGAATCTCGATAAAAATAACATGCTAATCATTTTTCTGCAAATATAAAATACAAATAAAGGTGACTTGGCGGATTACAGGATACCGACAAAGTTACAAACTTAGTGATCGAATCATGACTGCGTCAAATGGTTGCCGTTATGTAAAAGGGAATTCCATCTCCACGTACAAGTACACGTAACAGAAAAACAACATATTACTAGAATTTAAAATGGAGAGCAAAAGGAGAATCAAAAGAGAATCGACCAAACAATCATGATGTACAAATTTCTGTCAAAGCGTGTTTTAAGTCAAGGAAAAGGAAAGTCGCAGTGCACCTTTCTTGCCACTGCGAATTTTCAATTTTGATTCATAATGGTTCAATGTCCTCCTTGAAGTGCGGAATTCATAACGTTCATATGCATCCGCTATGCGCAAGTACAAGATGGCGGGTTTTCGCAAGGCCTCTTGATTTCTACCAACTTCAAGGGGTCACTTTGCCTCCCATTGTCCCTCCGGTATTGCACAACCCTTTGGGAAGGACCCAGGCCCATTTCGGGCCAGTGAAGCAGAGAGGAGACGGAGTGGTGACGTCAGGAAGATCGGATCACGAATACCCACGTGGTCCGGACCTTGTAGACCCGGCCAGCTGAGGGACCTTCTGGAGAAGGCTGGACTTCCTTGACGCCACATCGCTACGTTTCTAATCTGAAGACAAGTCCTGATATAAAAGGACTATACTATATAATATACTATTGTGACCTGACCTTGCATCGCAAATTTTGCGGATTCTCAGCAGTTGGCTATTTAAGCTAGGCCTACGACCCCATACTGAATAGAATGGCATCGGAGTATTCTCATAATTATATGCACTATAATCTCACAGCCGACGAGTAGGTTACCTACGTAGCATCACGCATCATTAGCTTAGCTAAGGCGTAGGCCTATGGCTATAGATGGCATGCGAGCCATTTGATTTAACTGCCAACATTCCCCAGTTGCATCCGATGTAAGTTCTAGAACTATGCATGCATTTACCAACTCGTACCTTAGGTCTGAATTATAAATCAATTAACACCCGTGCACGTCGATTTTGTCTCAGTTTCTTCTTCAGCAATCCTCACAGTGTGAATGGACATATTCTATAAACCATAAATCCATCGCTCACCCGCGGTGCAGTATGGGATAGATTGTACTTGCAACAATGCTGTGGAGTAATTTCCGAAGGGGTCGTCAAAATGGCCGCTTTTGAGAAACACTCAAATTATTAATAATTTTTGCGGCAGTTATATAAACGGCGTTTCAACATTGTGACCAAATTACCTTGTTCTTGACTAGATCAGAATACATCGCGCCCAGAATTTGGGAAATCCTGTGTATGTTTTTTTTTTCATGAATAAATTAACTCACCTCTCATTAATTGCAACTTATTAAAGGCATAAAGCAAACTTTGATAAAAAAAAAAAAAAAATAAAATAAAAATAAAAATAGTCCACGTACGTCGTATACCATGCAGGATCTCCCGAAAGGAACCACAAAGAATATTCATATGACACCAACCTCATCAATCTGATTTGTGAGGAAGCATGCTTTTTGGCTCGCACACTATGTTTGTCACAAGGTGGAATGTCACGCAAGCGCGTGACAACTGTTGCTTCTTTCATCCGGAAGTACAGTGTGGGCCACAAAAAGTTGAACTCGGGGAAAAAAAAAAAAAAAAAAAAAAAACTGGTTGATTTGTTAAAATTGACCCATTATTCCCTAAAATAACTACCTGGTGTGTATTGACTAAACTATTCTACTCCGATTCACGCAAAGAAATGAAATAAAAGGTCGAATTTGAATGAGGGAGGAACATTTTTGAGTGGTGTGTGATCGCGAAGATAGCAAAATCAGATGAGACCCTGAACGAGCATTAAGGATCTCTTATTGTATGGCGTTTCAATACTAATTAACTCAACTACTGTCACAACAATAACACTCTAAAACTTAGTGATCCCTTTATTTATGTTTCCAATGAAGCTTATCCATGGTCCGGGGCCCTGTTTGCCACGAAAAGGTAAAGCATCGCGGAATGTTGAGTGCACTCTATTAATTGAGATAAATCGGCATAAATGTCGATGAAATTGGAATGTAAACGATAGGAATTAATCGGGAATAGCAGATACATTTTAGACTAACCATACCAGGTATCTCTTTCTCCTCTCCGAGCCTGGTTTTCACACCGCCATCAGTTTTGCAGCACTTTCTCCGAAATGCGTAGCGCCATTGAAAAAAACATTGACATCTCTAACACAGAGAAGATAGACCCCTTTTGGCCCTGCACTCTGTATATTATACTCTGTTCATTTGCTTTCTGTTTAGTCTTCGGACAATAGCTGTGCGCAAGACGTTTTGCATAATGCCACGATAGAAACTCTAAAAGTGAGTGTGTGCTCACAACGCCTGCCTGCAAGACAAAACAGCCTTCAGCGATTACACACCTGCTTAGCACATCGTATGGTTATCTCCGGTTGTCATATTGCGTATATCATACAGGGCTTCTGGCAGTGCATACGGGGCATCTCGCCAATCAGATAGTCTCATTATTAGTAAATTATTAATGAGTCTCATTACAACGTATAACTATTATAGACATTTATATGTAAGCCCTGCCTTTCAGAATTTTGTCCTGGACATTGCGTAATCTGTTGAAAAGCCCAACAAGTAAGATTAATATGAAAACTATCCTTGTACATGATCTTCACGCCTGGGTAGACACTTTCGAGATTATTAAATTAGGATGTAGGGGTCAAAACTTGTAGTTCAAATCTCACAATCATTTATGATGGACTGCGCGCATTCGGGAAAGTTGCAGTTAAATTGAAAATACTAAAACAAATGGGCCTATTAAAGGGAAAAAAACATCCAAAAAACATTAAGCAAACATCAGATAAGGACTCCATTTCATTGCTTCGTAGTTTTGAATGTTAAAATTTTTAATACGAGAATGTTCGTCGGGAAAAACAAAACAACAGCCACAGCAACAACATGTTCCTGCCGCAGATGTTAAATTGCACTTGTGTGAACTCGCGGCCAGCTCAAACCCGCCTCGATACATGTAGAAAGTTGACATTTTCCTAGAAAGCATGTTGCTTTTCAGAGGAGCGAGCTATGTTTTGGTATTTCTATTGAGAAAAGAAGAACCAGAAACGGATGAAGGATAGTGAGTACTCCATAAACAAAAACTGCGAGTCTTTCACAATTTGAAAATTGTTGAGTCATTCAGTTTGTGTCTCCCTGGTTGAACCATGGCCATTGAGATAACCTTATGCTATTTTATCATCATGCCCTATCAACACATAGACTTCACAGACTGATGATCGCCTGTAATGAATTAAATGTTGTGAGTTAGATATAGGCACATATAAATGAATGGAAGGATGCCATATTTGTCAAATTCGTTACATTTATACTGCATGAAAAGTCAACATTGAAGCCATGGGGGTCAAGTGGGGAAAGTGCTCAAGGTTGGGACGAGGCTCATCTCTCTTCGCTCTCTTTTCAGGGTGTGCTTGTCGGATATGAACTCTTGGAGCACGTCTTCCAAACAACGCCAAACTCTGCTCAAGTGCTGTTTGCGACCGAAGAGTCGGTTCTGTTCATCTCATCTGTTCTTCTTTTGGTTTCGCTGACTGAACATTGATTGATTGACATTGATTGGTATAAACGATGTTTTTGGTGGTACACGCAGTTGAATGATTCATTGATGGTCTTTTGAGGCGGTGTCTCTCTGTCTGTGTGAGGGCAAGTGAAGAATCTCGTTCTTCCGAATGGAATTCAGCAAGTTCAGGCTCATCCTTTATATTAGACCGCACGTGTTGTTTCTTCAGGAACCCACTTTTGTCGAGGAATGGAATATCCAGTCTTTTATTTTAGGTTCTTTTGAATTTCCGGATGGTATAGGTTGCGACAAACGGAATTTTATGTGTGGCATTCACGATGTTCGGGAGGATTCTTTCGTGAGTGAGTTCCTTTACTTTGATTTTGGCTTGAGTCAGGGGATTAGTGTGGTAACCATTGTCGACCAAAAATAACATTCGAGTGCAATATACAATGTTAGAAATCGTCACCTTTTGTGGTAAGTTTTCTCAGGCGTAGAGATTGGTTGTTGGGGTGTTTAGGAAAGGGAGGAGGGTGGGGTTCTTACAACAACGAAGCACTTCATTAAGTCCTAGCGTGAAGTGTTCATGTACCTGGGTACCAATCTGGTATCAAACAGAGGTCACTGGAGATGTTCATGGCACCAATAACGAGTCTTATCTCACCATTAACCGTGCACTATGCAAAACATAGACGCTACAATTAGCAACATGGCCGTCGAAGCAATCGACGGGTCGGTCAATGCTTCATGATTCTAATTGAGACGCATAGCTCCCTTCCCAGTCGATATCTCGCTTATCAGCGCCCTCTTTCGGGAAGGGAAAAACGCATGGGCAAAGTCCAGCACTTATTAGTCATATTTACACCAGCACAACATTGTAATCACACAGAGGGACTGAAATCGGATACAGCCTCGTATTGGCGAACGAGTTCTTTCGGTGCATTAAGAAATGACAGAAATCCTCGCTACAAACCTCAAGGGATCAAATGTCATGTAAAAAGGCAAGAATACACTTTGGGATCTTGTCATTACTTTGGTGTCTATTAAAAGATGAAGAAGAGCGTTTCTCTTTTCCGTCTGTTCGTGTTCATCTACTTCATTGCTCCGTTCTATTGTGAGACGTATCTGGAAAGGCTTAGAGAAGAGGTCAGTGGGGTCAATCTATCGGCAGCTCTCGTTTTCCCAGATTCGACCATACAAGTCAACTACAACCCAGCAAGTTCTATGTTCCAAGTGCTGTTGGAGGGTAGCAACTGTACGATTTCTGGTTCACTGTCTTCAGGAGCTCTTGAAGTGCATCGCGCAGCATTAGAATTGAGTTTGGACTCTTCACCAACCACGTACAATTGGGATTCTGATGAGAGTGCTGACCTCTACCACATCCGCCTACAGATCAATGATGACGAAGGAGGAGAGGCCAGTGGTGTCGTCGTGGGTCTGGCTGCGGTTAAACCGAGTGCTGAGAGCAGATACAAGTTCTTACCGTTCGTCATGGAGGATCTCTATTACGTCACCCAGTTCATGGCGCTTCCACGAATTGCCGAGGCCTCCTCGCTAGACGTTCTTCCCATCAACATAACGATGCCATCTCGATGCCTCCGTTCCGTAGGCAATGGAGTGCTACACGTCACCGAGGTCGAGGAGAAATCACTAGACGTCCTCAAAGCCGCCCTCTTTCTCTTGGTGACCTACAACCCGAATTGGAAGAGCGAAGAAAAGTTTGCCATCTGCTCCACGGCCTACGATGTTCACCGCGATGCTCCGTTCGTGCTACGAGAATGCTGCAGCGCAAGACCTGGAAATATATTCCACAGGAGACGTCGGGATCTTCACCTGGACTGCCACGACGCGAATCGTGCGAGGACTGCCCTAAGCCACACCGTCGCGACCCTCGGCTGCATCGCGACACTCTTTGCTCCATTGCTCATTAAGTTTGCTGTCGTCTATTATGACAAAGAAGAGTAAGTACGCTCCCAACCACAGTTTAATGCAACTTGATCATAATTATTATAATTATAGTATATTTAGTTTATTAATTATAGTTATCAAAGGAACTCCCATTCCATTACTCACTGTAGTCACTGCAACATGCCACGATTATAGCGATCTGTGCAAAATGAAGTTCACTAGAGAGCGGATACGAATACACACATTTCTGGATATCGGATATAATGTTGACGTCCCAGATACCCGGATACCGGATCCGGATATCCGCGCAACCCAATAAGGAAGTTCAGGTACGAGACAATTTCTATAGAACTGCTCTGAGTCAGAATTTCGATGAATATACGGTGCTCAATTGGCGATGAGTGGATCACTCACCGAGTGTATCAGACAGAAACACACATCAAGGGTGTGTAAACAAACGCTGAAGTGGCAGGACGACATCGACGCCACTGCTAATTGCGTACTTTAGCGGAAAGAGCAAACCAAATTGATCGAAGGCACACTTATGGCAACCAACAAGTCCCATACTCTGATTCTAAAATATATGTTATTTATTCATAACATATATCAGACACATACGTATGGTATTAAGAAATAAGTAAACAAGGGCGGATAGAGAGAAGACGAAGAGATTAAAGAAATTTCATTTAATTCAATCGTCACACCCACCTTAGCTTTGTTTTTGTTTTTGTTTTTGCCTTTTTTTTTGAGGGCTTATTTAACCCCGAAATCCTGAAGCTTATGTGGTCTGAGGAGGTAAGCAGGAGTTAAGTGCCTTACCCATGGACAAGGTGGCTGGCTTCGAACCTCCAGTGGTCAGCAAGAAGCCCTTGCGTGGCGAGCACGCTAGCCATCCGGCCACCACCTGTTGTGCATTCGCAGAGTAAACGAAGCTTAAACAAAGTTATAAGAATGGATGTGTCTTCTTTAGATATTTGAGTACACACCGCTAAACTCGCTAATTGACTTTCTAATTAATTACAGAGCATTTCGGATGCAAGTACGTTTCCTGAGATCTTCAAAGAGGCGTTCGCGAGAGACCAAAGTGGACGATGAAGCTAGCGTTGACTGTGTGCCCCTCCGAGAGAAAGCATCCACTAACCACAGCTCTCAAGTGAAGAACCTAAGCGATGAGTGTAGTGAAGATGAAGAGGCTTGTGTTTACCTCGACACCCTGGCTGTTCACGAGTTATCTGTTTGGAGAATGACGTCAGCGGCTGTATCACGATTGACCAATCAGCGCCCAGTATTGCTGTGCTTTCGGTATTTCCTTCTCTTCTGTATCTGGGAGCATATGTGTGTCGTAACCTTTGTATCATACGTATACTACGACTCCATCTTTGAACATCCCGTATTTGCCTTCCAGAAGAATGTCCTGACGACAATTTTTGACTCCATGACTGTGGATTATCCAAATTTCCTTCCAATGCCGCCCAGGCATCTGTTCATCTGGATCGTGGTTCTCATTGTACCTGCTTCAATTGCAATTGTTCACATGTTCACTTTATTCCACGTTTATATATTCTCCAAAGAATTGGCTGAACCATTTTATTGGAATAACTCCTGTACAATTATGGGTGTTGCAATTCCGTGTAAATTGGACCAAGTAATGGGCGGACAGAGCATAACAAGCGCCTTAAAACGTTTTCCAAATCGAAGTCCGTACTCAGAGCTCGTATTCAGAAATATGATACACAATTTGAACCATTTGAGGAGTAAGGAGTTCTGGGTCACGTGGTGGAACACCTTTGTCTGTTGTTTCTCTCCTGTGCTTCATATTAAACCCCTGCGATATCGCCGGCGGTGGTACTCCTACCTGCAAGTATTGGTTCTACCATTTACTCTTCCAGTGAGCATTATAATTCTCATGATTCACACGCTTCCAATATTCAGCGTGTGGACGAATCTTTGTATCAACATGAAACAATTGCTTGTCTCCCGTTGTTGCAGAGACACGAGACCTCTTTTATTTTGCATTCTGCTGATTACCATGCCGTTGGTTTTCTGTGGCATCCTTTTGCAGAACATCCTAGTCTTTGACACCTTTCTCTTGTTGTCAAATGTGTTGTTGTTTCTCTCTGTTGATGTGCTCAGAAACAGCGAGTCCAGTCTTTCTAGAGCCATCTTTGTTTTCTCAATTCTGGGTTACGTCCGCAAAGCGTTCACCGATTTCGACGAGAGATACAGACATTTGAAAGTCAAAACATTCGAAGTTGCTATGAATTTGGAAGAGAAGTAAGTTAGACAAAATAAGAAATTGGTGCTTAAGTGTGATTCTAGTAGATTATTGCTTGGGCGGGACGATCACATGGGAGAAATGACGTTCCCTCGATTTATTTTTCTAAGAATCTGCGACACGATTTCTCCGTTCAAATCTCACGCTTTTGTGACTTTGCTGAAACTTCTGTTGTGTATTGCTTTGGTTTTAGCTCTGTTTCTGATCGCAGTTGAGTTTCAAATCTTCCACGAATTCACGCTGATTGGCGAGACAGTGTTAACCGTGCTAACGGTGAGCATTCCGCAGGTGCTCGGAATGCTTCGATCCGACGCAGCAGACGCTCTCATCGAAATGAAAAACGAAGAGACCATTGAGTCCATCATCATCGACAGCTGCATGCTCATCGAGGCCAGCGACATCATCGACTGATACTAATGGGCAAGTTATGTGTATTTTTTTGTATGGTGATGATGTAATCTCATTCGACAGCGACAAAAAATCCCACTTCTTTTGTTATTCAACTACGGTGGATGGAATTACGTAATACGTACGCCCTCAACACAGTGCAGACTTTTTTTAGATGTAAAAGCTTTCTCTGGGATTTTCCAATGAAAGCCACCACAGTGGGGATTACATAACGAACAACAGCGCAATCAACGTCACATGTTGTAAACAATGATCTTCAATGAACCTAATTCTGAAACATTTGCCTATGCGTGATCAATTGTTAACGCTATTTCTTGTTGGGGGAAAATAAAATTGCTTTGGGTTTTTTAGTCTAAATCATTTTTGTTATCTTTGTCTCTGACCACGCGAGTGATTTAGCATTGAATACTCCTGGGGTATAGTGCATGAGGCATTCAATACATGTGCACGCAGTACTCTCTGCTAAGTACCAACCAGCGATGCTTACAGGTGGTGAGTAATTTTTGCTTCCGAGTAATTGGTAACAGAATGCCAAAGAGGTAAATCTACAAGAGGAGGCTTTAGCGAGATGTGCCGCACCAAATACCAACAACCAAATGTTGCTCGTTTGCAGCCCAAGACAAAATATGACATTTGTGCTTCGGCCATTAAGAGAATACAGCAGGCACTTTCAGCCGCGAGTGTTCCTTTTACACACCGACAAAGGTAAACATCGCTTAATGCTTTCTCCCCATACGTCATTTCTGAGAATTATACACCAATAGTTCAATACCACACAGCGTCGTACTCTGACACAATGCTGGAATCAAGCCGTTCATTTTGCTGATTGGTATTGCTTGTTCACGAAGACTAGATGATTGTCGCTTCTGTTCTTTCGTGATCAATACATTGGCTTTTAGTGGTTTTCCTCTCTTTTTGGTCACGAATTGGGCGAATAGATCACGTGATAATATAGGTCGATGTATTCTGCGTGATTGAACATGTCGATGTATTAATTTCGTCCAATGAATAAACTGATTCGTGATTTGTGTCCAGAATCTAGTGTAACTCCTATAACTGTAATTAAATCACATTAAAAACGTATTGGAATTATAACATTATTGTAGGAACTCAAATTATCCGGAATTTGGGATTCGCCTCGTGCCGATTAATCTCTTATGATTTTTCCCCATTTACGTCAAAATTGGGCATTAGTTAAAAACATTATTGAGAGGCTGGCGTCTCGGTGAGCTATTCGAGACCTAATGGGATCACAAGTACGCACATCAGTCTTCAATTATGAATAGCTTCATTTCGCTGAGGTGAGCCAAAGAGATGAGCAACAGGCGCCTAATTGATCACTGTCTGCCGTGCTTCTTCCAGCATTCTCCATCCTCATGTTTACTTGAAATTTTCACGACCGAAGTTCTAAATAATGAAGACAAGGAAATTGGGCTGTATGTAATAATATGCAATGGTGATTTGATTGGTGCTATGATTGATACATGATCGTACATATGTACTGAAAGTAGCACGTAATTTTGGAACAAGATCTAATTCCTGATCTAGAATTGATTGCGTTCCTGACGTTGTTACATTGCAGTTGTTAAAGCTCAGTCACAGAACGCTCATCAACTATCTGCCCTCAAAGACAATGCAAAGGGCATCGTGACTCAAACATTGAGTAGATAAACTATAAATCGGCCACTCTGTTCAAGGTAGATGTAGGTGATCTCATAAAAGGGAGATGCGTACAGTAAAACATCGATGTGTTGAAGTTCATGGGGGAAGTTCAAATACTTCGACTCAGGAATACCTCGACAAATGGATTGAGGCCGGTATGAACAAAGCATGCTCTGACATTATGATTACCAATATGCATTATGAATTATGAGCTGTGATGTACATTTGTTTTCTTTTGACCTTGTCAGAGAGCTACTTTCTGAAACACAAATTGAACATTGATGAATCCCCTGAAGTGCTACTGAAGTCTGAGGTGCGATATCAAACTGAAATGATGTAAACAACGTCGTTTGATGACGACTCCATCTCGGGTTTTATCGAGAGCAAAGTAGACATAAAAACAAAAAATAGCGTTCCCTCACATTTGGGACTTCTAAGTAAATCTAATGCGTCTGAAATACGACGCCTTGTCAGGTCAGTAGTCATCAGAACCACTGATATGTGCCAGGTATGCCGAGAAAAAAAAAAAAAAAAAAAAACAAAAAACAAAAAAAAAGAAGAAGAAAAAGAAAAAGAACAGGACATTGTGAGAAATATCATGGAAAACAATCTACCGCGAGATTCCGGCACGAATAAAGGAACACTTACTCACTATAAAAAGGTGAATGCTGTTTACGTATAGCTAGCTACTCTATATATTTTCCATACCCCGATATGAAAATTGGTGCATCCATAAGCACACCCCTTTGCAATAAATGCTGAAAACTTAGAGTGAACTCCTTCTGCTTCGTGTCTGAATGTGGTATTATGTAACACTTCATAATATATTTAAATTGAAGGTCGATGGTTCGAATTCTTGGCACGCAATTTGGATTTAATTACATTCCACTGTAATCCTCGTGCTGATATGGATTAAACGGTGATCCGGGCTGATATTAGTAGATATCAACACAGTCGTTCCGATAAGGGGACCTACGGTGAAAATATTAACCCTTCAAGATGCATCTCTGGACGATCACTCCAAGACTATAGGATCCCTTGTTATGTCCCGACCGGACCCAAGATGCCACGTGAAGATTCAGAACAGGCACCTCTGGATATGCAAGTCCAACGCTCTATGCCTCAGTCTGAATATCTCAATAGGTGTCTACATGCAACCCAACTCGCTTCCAGAAATCCATAAACAGCCACCTGCTGACACAGTGATCTGCTGGACCTAATGTTTTTAATATTTTCATTCTCTTCAAAATGTGAAGCATTCAAAGATAGCAACCTTGATCACCATACGAGGGACAATTCACACTAGACTGTTGTATTTTTGTCTGAATGGTGTGCAAGAAGAATACACGTTTTAAATATAGTAAGCACACAATTTCTGTCAGCACAATAGTTCAGCTTGTCAGCTGAGATCCTGTGAGCGAATGAAGTGAAGACGGAATCGCATGCTGACCGAGGATTCTTCTTCCTCGCTGTGCTTTCTCAGGTGCATGATGAGGGAGGAGAGCACTCTCATTGTCATCACATTGACAGACAACGCTGCCGTTCACAGTGTACTATAATATATAAGACCTACCTAGGTTTGTGTTTTCTCTGTGCGTTCAGTCTTTAATTGTCAGTCATTCTAGTGATGCGGTAACCCGATCTTGGCATGGCGCGAAACGCAGGTGAGTTCAGGTGTGCTTATAGCAGGTAAACGCAATCACGGTGGCTTTAATCGGACCATAATCACCCATTCTGCTGTCAACTGATGCAGCGGTAAAGTATGATTTAAGTGTTATTAGGCAAGGAGCAGGTGGACCTACTGGAAAAGCAAAGGCGAGAGACAGGTCACCGACAACGAGATCACAAGATTCTCAGCCGTCTTTGATGAGTCTTGGTTAGCGTGATCGCATTGAGGGAGACTGCCCACTGGGGGTTCATGCATGTCAGCCACCGACCTTAATGTGGAATTGGAAAAAGCGCCTTGCTCACATCCTTCTTAGCCAGTGGTAACCATAGAGATCTTAGGATACAGAAGTTGCATAACCAGGCTTTTGTGTGGGGGACATGGAATGCGGAAACCTGCAAGTGCTAATAATATAGTGGCTTCGTTCGAAAGCTAAACGTGGCTGAATTAGATTGCATGCAGGTGTGCTAGTTGGAGGATGGGGGCAAAAACTAATCTAAGCGATGTGTCAACGCTTGTGCATATAAACAGGTATATAGGGTGACTGGAAGTCACGCCCAACAAATAAAGCGTGACATGATGAATTGATTCACATTTTCCATATACCATGACATCAAAGAAGGAAAGGAAATGGTGTCAATCAAAGTGTCAATCACGCTATGTAGCGAAATGGACGGTTTATTGACACAGTTCATACGGGGAAATGATTGCTTGTGGGTTTTTTTTTTCATGCATAGCTTCCACACAATCCCTCAGAGCTATTAACCATTTAGTATATTTGGTGTCCGCTATTTAGGAATAATCACACTTTTGCCAAAAGCGGTTCCTTTGCACAGCCTGAACTAGCAACAATCTAAATCTAATTGAAACCTGAGACATAAATTAATTGAGATAATGAGATTTAATTAAACAGCTAATGCTTGTCATGTTGACTAGAAAAATAAAACTTCAATTAAGTGCACGATCCGCTTCAATTTGATTAACAAACGATTTTTAGCTGTCAGTCCCGCCATTTAAATTAAATCAATCACAGGACTTTATCGGCACAGTGCAAGATACAATCCAAGCTGCGCCAGTATTGAGAGGCGATCAGACAGGCGATTACTTGGTCTTGAGCGATCAGACAGACAGGCGATCAGGCGATCACTTGGTCTTGAGCGATCAGACAGACAGGCGATCACTTGGTCTTGAGCGATCAAACAGGCAATCACTTGGTCTTGAGCGATCAAACAGGCGATCACTTGGTCTTGAGCGATCAGACAGGCGATCACTTGGCCTTGAGCGATCAGACAGGCGATCACTTGGTTTTGAGCAATCAGACAGGCGATCACTTGGTCTTGAGCGATCAGACAGGCGATCACTTGGTCTTGAGCAATCAGACAGGCGATCACTTGGTCTTGAGCCTTGACTCAAGATACATCGAAGATGATAGCGATGGTCAGATAACTTCCTGCCCAGCTGCATTTATCATAATGATTACTTTGTGAATGTAGATTGCATATATAAATTATATGGTGAGCATCTATACAAGCGTATAACACTTGAATGTTAATTTCAGCTGCAAAGTTTCAGTCGGAAAGATGTACAGATGAAAACAGACCGGGACGGCGAGAGGGAAGCGAGAGGGAGAGAGGGAAGCGGCCGTAAGGTTTCATGTGTCCAGTTACATAAGACTGGGTCCACTGATTAGTTCGTGCAAAGAACTCGGCGTGGATAGGGTGGCAGAGGTGACGTTCTATTGATCAGAGACCTCATCGTTCAATACGGCAGCACACTCAATTCAGTCATTTCTATCTATATCCGCCTACAAGTTCTGTGGAACGATTCTGTTGGGTCGTCTGTATTATTTTCAGGTCGTACATAGTGACACAAGACACAAGACACAAGACACAAGAGTGCCTGCAAATGGTGGGCTGTTTTGATAGTTGTTGTAGTATTGAGTGATAACAATACACAAAGTTCTGGAGATGAATGGTCGTTAATTCGATAGGCAGGGTTTATATAGTGAATATGGAAATCTATTTGAGATGTTTATCTGAGTTGAGTATTTGGTGTTTAGAGTAAATTCACAATCATAAATATACATGTGTAATGAAATAATTATGTTGAAACTATAACAGTAGTGTCACAGTGATCATGGGTCATCATGGATCATCGCAACAGGTGAAACCGGTGGCTCAGTATCAAAGGAGAAAGATCAGACGAACGAAAACTATGAGCTGAGTTTTGACGGAGCTTTCTTATCTGTGGATAAGGCTAATCAGCCAGCCACAGCCCAGGTGCAATTACTGCGGGTTTTGCTCGAGGAAGGAAGATGCTCTTCGATGGAGTTGTCACAAAAAGGATGACAGGAAGATGAGGTGAGCGGAAAAATCGTTGGCGGCTGTAGGTTTTTGAAGGGGTCTCTCATACAGGGACCTAGCTACACTCCCGTGAGTGTTCGTCTCTGGCAATCAATGAAGTGACAGAAAAGGAATCACTCTTTTTGATGAGCGGAGGCAGAGGAACGTGATGGAAACCAGGGAACAAATGAAGTTCTCTTTAAACGTTTAAGGTGATTTCGTTTAGAACACTACGAGATACTCAAATAAGTCATGCATTCGTGTTTATGTGCATGCTAGGATGATACGACGGCTATTACTGGAACATATTTGAATGTCATCTATATGATATAGCCAATCACAATTATTAATAATAATACAGCATTCTAATAACAGTGTTATTTAGATCTACAATTTCAAATTCGTGCATGTATCAGGAGATAAATATATAACTCAGAAGTACGCCGTGTGTCAAAGTGTCCATTGTTGCTGTGTATTCAGTGCACCGGACAAACTTACAGGGAGACTGAAGAATGAGTTAGCATTCATTGAACAAACTGCGAGTGTGCTCGGGTTAATTGAAGCGCAGGGCTGTAACCGAGAGAGAATTTCAATCGCGAGCGCAGTCTCAGCAGCTGTGCGAGGCACGCGCTTCTGCCGCTGACGCTGAGCGACAGTCGTTTACTTGGAAGTGACTCACGGACAAAGCTACTTAGAGAAAACCCTTCGAAAAAACCTTCTCACCTTGATCAGAGCAATTAACCATGTTTGTAAGCCAGGTTTTGTGCTGTTGGATTGGCCCCATCTAGGATGCCTCTCGTGTTGCCTTTCCTCTTTCTAGACTAACCATGGGCTTCAGCGACGGCGATGAAAGTTTCCCCAGGACATGAAAACTACGGATTAGTTCGTTTGTAGTGCAGTTCGATGCCTCTCTATCCGTCTTTTTCGCACTTATAGGTTACAGCCAGGGTTCTCAGTAATCGGATTGGAAACCCATTGTAGCGAATAAAGATTGCGAAGGTCACCCAGTGAATGCCAATTTTGCAAGTCGCTATATTAGGATAATGCATATTGCAGTTCTCAAATTACACGAGCTATTTTGACCAATCACGGAGGCTATACATCAAACTTGAAATGTGCTCAAACTGAAATGTTGTGCATACAGTGTGCAGGACAACGTATTTCGAATAATGACCCTCCACCTCCAGTGATCTGATAGATGTTCATTACGTGCATTCACAATTAACAGATCCACTAAGACCTTAATAAATAAATAAATAATTAATTTGATTTGTCAGTGTTTTTATGAAATCTAACTACGGAGCTGTGAAGCAAGTTTACATTAAACATACTCATAAGTCATAAATGTATAGAAGCTCAACATACAATTTGATTACTCATCCATAATAATTATTATAACATCACAAAATCACACAAACAGAATGAAGTGTCTTCGCCAAAATAATTCAGTATTCGCGTTATGAACATCTTCATAAACATACGTAATTGCGTGTTCTCGAAATAATATTGGTTTTCCGTTGAATTGCTGTATTCATCATCGAGACACAGCATGTTCCCCAACACAATACTAAAAGTAGAATATCTTCAGTGGGTGCAAAACAAAGTTATTTAAAGACATAGTGATATGTTTGGTATACACAATAGGAATGAAATTATTTTCTTAGATAAAGAAATCATAAATAAAGCGAGTTTCTTCGACATATATCGAAATCTCGTTTGGAATAGCGTCATGGATTTGATTCCCGTTGTTGGCGAACAGCTATAATTACACGGATTAGTTTGTCTCATAACATTGTTGATAGTCAGGCTGTGGCACTTATACACAGATGGATTTCGGTATAATTACCGCCATGATGAGCTTCCGTGTCCGTTTGGTTTTAATCGATTTAACCTGGGGTTAAAGGTTAGGAGGCATTAGCTACAACTGTCCGACCGAGTGGTCAGACGGTATAATCATCAGTTGTGATTGTACAATCGGGTTTTTTCTTTATTCATTCACTGTTTCATTAACGGAAACCAGAAAAAAAAAGAACAAAATTCCCACCTTTTAATGAGATTCTACAGATAAATTGTGTTCTCGTACAGTGAAACAAAACCTTACAGATCATCTAGTCTTAATTGGTTGATAAAGAACGCAAATGAATCAATTAGTATTTAACGTATATGTTGCTTTTATCATTTTTTTCCTTCTAAATTTATAGAGTTCGGGTGTTTTATGTTTAATGGATGACAGACAGCATAAAATCTTCAATTGAGCTCGTGGCACGTGCGATACTTGTTTCACAGCAATGGCTTTTTTTTACAAACCTAATGGCATCAACATGCATTATAGTGCATTGTACTGCAATTTATAAAGGTGTGCTACGACCGCGTACTGCAATCACAGGAATTGAAATGAAGGTGCCCCTTTGTGGTAGGTTTTCTTTGAAGGCTCTAAGCATGCAATTGTACCACGTCACAATACAATGTACACATGCCGATGACGTACAGAACCATTTCTCAGATTCTTGTTTGTGACAATCTTTGACGTAGATTCCACGTAGTGCAGGTGTGGGTTCCAAGAGCCAAGACGTTTTATGTTTTAATCTGATCTTTGCTTTTACAGATATCCAGATGCGACTGTCCCTAACACACAGTGCAAAATTGGCAAACGTATAAACTATAGAAGGGCACACGCCGCGTAGACATTTTTAAGATTAACCATAAAGCCCGAGATAACGACAAATTCACAAAATGTACACCCTAATTAATAATTCCAGCGCAAAATAATAACTACCTGATATCGTTTACATGGTATAATAGAGACACGAACAGCGCATTTTCAGTTGTTCTGATTCTCCCGCCAAATCGGTTTAGTTCACATATTTGCCGCTAGTGGAGATGTAAATGACGTCATAACACCCCGGGAATTCCGCGAGGCGATCTGCACCAAAAACGGTTGCTATGGTAACGGATCAACACAAACGATTCGGCTTCGTTGCCTAGAGTCGGAAAATGATAATAAAATCATTAATATCTTGACTTGTAGGGTTGAAAACTTATCACAAGGCAATTGAATCGACTGATTCTAACTCAATTTAATAATAAAAACAACCCAGATAAAAACCCAATATAATTGAGTACTTGTCCCAATTTTTGTGTCGATGTGTGGTTGAATGTTCAAGTCGTGGAGGTCGTTGAGATAATTATGTTTTTGCGTTATGATTTCTATTCGAACAAGTGTGTGTGTTACAAGTACTATAATCGTAATTGAGAAAAACCATTAATATGTTCAACATTAAATGAAATATATATTGTGAGTGCGTTGGAAAAAAAAAATCTACAAACAACGTTATTACCTAAGGGTTTATAGTGGGGTTTTATGACGTCACAACACCCCCCGAGAGAGTGGAATAGGAGGATCTTGGCTTTTTTTTTTTTCATTAAATTAACATTTTGAAACTGCAAATGGCTCAAAAATGACAATATATTATTATGTCCAGTGCCCGAACCGAGGCCCAAAATTTCTTTGTTTTTACTTGTGTTAAACGCTTTAATTAACGGACTGAGTTTGGGATGTTGTGGTTTAATGTTGTTTGGAAAATGTGTGAATCTCATCCATGGTCACTGGTTGTTCGAAGCCAGCAACCACCTGTCGCTGGGCTTAATTACACAATTTCTGTGATGGCTTAATGTGCCAGTGACTCACCGTTGCTTCGTTTTCCTGCTCATAAAGCAATAATTTTATCTGCGAAGAGAACAAAAGAGAAATAACAAAACGACATTCGCATTTCATGTACACCAAACATTTCTTGTTCACATCTCTGGTTACCATGGTAACAAAATTAAGAGAAGATTGGACACACGGGCTTGAAATATGCGTAATATCTGAGGCTGTTGTTATCAGCTCTCAGATGAATATCACTCGCCACAACTTACACGAAGGTGCTTAAACCACAAGTAATTACACCACGATAGCAGCGCTCATGACTTATCTTTCTTGTGGAATACGTCAAGCATAATATAAGCAATACCTTTGTTGTAGACCGGCGCATGTTTTTTTCCGTTGACCGATTTCGTCTTGCAGATCTCCTCCGGCTTCAAATCGAGATTGACGACAACAGACAGTTAATGCTTGCGTGCGTACCGGCGTCACACCTGACGCGTGTGCACTTGTTACAGAGCTAAGCACCGGTTTGTGATCGGGAATTGCGGCGCATTTCCTTCACATGATGTGCAATCAGACAGCTGATCGGAACAAAAAGTAGTGCCATGTCTGTCTGTGGTCGTACTTCATGAATGCGTTTAATTAGGCAACACTGCTTTGAAATAAAATGTTTGCTCTGTTGTCAACATTGGCCATCGGAGTTGCAGTATCTGGTTATGAGAGAGAGATAACGGCTGAATGCCTGCAGCGATCTGCAAAACACAGTTATCAAATTTTGCATATAGCGACCGTCTTAGGCGGACTTATAGTATATCAGACTCAAGTTTAGGTGCGCTACCCATCAGAGAGCTAAGATTTCAAGCGGAGATGCCCCCTCTTTGAAAAGTAATACACGAGTATAGGAAATCCTTAATTAGCCTATGGAAGCCTTAATTAGTCGAGGGAAGCTCTAATTAGCTTCACGTGATCGGGCACAGGGGTCACGTCCACACAGAAGAATCATTGGCTCCAATCTGAGCAAATGAATCCTTGGCTAACGTACGTTGAACAGGTATGGAATTCTTTCCGATTACAAATGAAATTTCAATTATTATTTTTTCCTCGCTCTCTCGCTCTCTGACAAAAATATACAAGAACAATTTTCATTGCAGGCAAATAGAATTACCTTATATTATTTTATTTTATCTTATCTTAGATTAAGAATAGTATTAGTTTCGCAATGCTTCACCATAAAAGAAAAATTAAACTAAACATGCCGACCGAGGTGATGGCGCTTTTATTTTACAGCAAACAATGAGGACTTTCCAGGGGTTGCAATCCAACGGTCCAAACATAGACTTCCCGGTATACTATTGTCCAGGGACTGATTGCCCAAAGCGAATTCCTTAGGCTGGCAAATTCGTCATGCAAGTTGGCCTCCATACATTGCGCCTTCGATTTATGCGTTTCTTTGAGGCATTGTTCGGATTTAACGAAGGAACTCAAGAGCAATACGAGAAGGAGGGCAGGGGAGGGGGGGGGTGTTTATCTTTGTCTTTGCTATTCGAAGAGCGCAAACTATGTGTTTATGGATAGTTCAAACCTGTTTGAACTTTGAACTTTGATTATGAGCCACGCATCTGGTATCTGCATAGATGGATCAATTATTGATCAACAGGAAACCTCAATCCGACCGTGAGGTGTAAATGTTTTTATGTTTCCTGAAATCAATATGAAAAAAAAGAAACAGAGATTATGATGTGAACGAAATAAATATAATAGAAATGGTAATAATGAGATAAAAATATGCGGTGTTGATTATTATTACATACAATATTGTAATTATCGTAATATTTAAAAATATCAGTTGCCACTCTTCCAAAAGTACCATGATATCTGCTACTCGACTGTTAACTGCACCGAAAATAAAATGCATGAATTCAGAAAAAGAGATCGGATATATTATTCACATGAGCAATAAATATTCGAAAAGTTTCTTTCAGTATATCGGAAGTTTCACACAAAAATCATCAGAGTTCGTTGACCTATCACCATTTTGTCCATTGTGCCATCCAATATTTTACTTACCTATTTTTCAAACCGAGGTAATTTCAGCCTCCGGAAAAAGTGCTGTACAAAGAGAATAACCTCAACACACCCAGAGTTAAGTAATTGTAATATCAGATAATTATTAGCTTCAGGGTTATAACCTTTCCGGAGTGAATTTACCAGATGTGTTTTCATCCATCTTCCTTGTAAACCATATCTCGACCGCATATCAGACCACCTCAATTACCTAACGAGGTGTCATTATCACCACGTGTGCGATATCACCATCAGATATTACGTTTATCTCTGATTAATCGCTTTGCGGATCTCTGGGTGATTAGCATGATTCATAGATTACGTAATGACCTTAAAATTTAGTCTCGCTGTTTTCTTTGGGTGTCTTAATCAGCGGTTATCTTGTCCTCATTTGTATTAGAAGCAAAAATAAGATTCAAACAAGGTCTTTAATTAAATAGTCAAATAGACGAAAGAATTCAAATTTATTGCAATTCGCTGATATCGATTCGGTCAACGATGGGAGATCACTATGGCTGCTTGGACTTTGTGGGAAATCAACAAATGCGAAAATAACACAGCATCGGTTGTCCATGTCACGTTGCATAATTCCGGTTCGTTCGTCTTTTGTTAATGACGCAATCAGTGTGGTGTCTGATCAAATTTGCTTTGATGTTTTTCTAACAACTGCGCTTAGACTACTGTATATTGAACATCAATACTAATTACAACGCCATGTAATTTTATTGTTTTGTCTGTCAACTTCCACGAATAATGGCTTTGGATGAGATGTGGAGCAAAATTATTCTTTGAAAATTAAAAACCATTTTGCTCGTCTCAGAGGGTTTCAATTTCACCATCAATGGAGATAGACATGTAGATTGTCATAATTCTTGCATGACGATTGACTGACGTCCGTGGAGCTAAACCCGCCCGGATCTGAGCAAGATGTGCTCAGAAACGTCTCATTGGCTTCTACGATTTATCGTTAAGGTGATTTTACTAAATCACGTGTTTTGAAGAGAGAATGTGCGCGTAATTCGGAGCCGCGTGAAGTCAGTTTGCTAGCATCCACCCGGAGACTCATAGCTCGTAACTCTGCTCGATTGGAGTTCATTCGGAAAGAGAATATATGTTGCCTTAATGAAGGACTGTGTTCAAGGTAATCTTGATCATTATTATGGCTTTTGAATCCATCGGATTAAAGGATCAATACTCGCTCTTTCGGAGCCAAAGCGAGATCACTTTGAGGTTCCGTTAATGGAGTCTATACTCTATAGGCCGAATCCGTTATGAATCCGGAGACTTCAGCCGGATACTCGGTTACATCTTCCAAGTATTCCATTGAGGAGGCAGACATCGGCATCTTTTCCGGATAACCTGCCAACCTTCTGTTGTCACCAGGGTATCAACTAAACGCACGACGAGTAACAACAGGCTGACGACATCAACAATTGTGAAGACCAAGTATTTTCCGGAGACTCCATTTGTCCCTATTTCATCTGCACCCTTCCGAATGGAAGGGTCAGCGAAGCAATACGGTGGCCAATTTTCTAAATCGTAAACATGTATGGGCAACGAAGTGAACCTCATGTGGAGAAGACAATGAGATTTTGCCGCGGGAAAGGATGCAGAATGACACCTGTCGACAAGACAGACCAGAAGACGTACACCTGACGTTGAGGTCAAAGGTTATATGTAGTATGTACCCTCTCAAATCGAGTCCGGTTTGACACCGTTTAATAGAGGTTTCATCTGAATTTTCTTCTTGAGGGGCACCGGATAGCGCAGTGGGTTAAACCGCTGACTACAATCCTATGCCGACCGTGGGGGTCGAGGTCCCGGGTTTGAGACCCGATCAGGCCACGGGCGTTATGATTGTGAATTACAATTGTAATTCTTCGGTGACTCGGCAGTGCTGCCCAACTGCGTAACAAGGCCGGGCGCTGTGTACTACTGTCTATGGTGGTATGCAGGATAAAGAACCCTTGGAATTTATCGATAAGAGTAGGGGGAAACCCCGGTCCCGGGCCTTCTGTTCTGGCGCCCGTATCACCCGAACGGGTTGGGTGGAGCCGTAAAACCCCAATCACTCACTCAATCTGAATTTTCTTCCTGAAGCGCAACTTATTGTAATAATCAGTGTCTTTTATGAATTTCCTCATCAAGATGATATTTTTGAGGGATTCCCCCATAAAACATACAAGTGACAAAAAAACAGGATCGAATAAATAAGGTTAAATAAATACTATTATTATTATTACTACTACTACTACTACTACTACTACTACTACTACTACTACTACTACTACTACTACTAATAATAATAATAATAATAATAATAATAATAATAATAATAATAAAATCAACCATCCAATAATTATGCACACATTTCTGTCAATGTGTGCAGTAGTACTGTTTCTCGGTTAATCTCTCACACACCATCATGATACTTAAATGCGGTTTCACTTTTGTGCACCAAAATAGGTTCACACTTCACACCCAATAGAACGCATGCTTAGTTAGCACTTGGCTACAACTTTCTCAAATGAAACACGTTGTTAAAAGTCTTTGAAGGAGACAAATGAAGAGACGAAGAAACCTGGAAGGCTGATTTAGGAGGAAAGACGAAAACAGATTACTAGCGTAGGTTGATCATTCCCCCGAGAAAGGCTCATGGACAATTCAATTACGAACGAAAATCCAGGAAACGACATTGTATATATGGGGTGTGTGCGAGTACATAATATCAGGTGGTGGTACATTCGTGAGCAGAGTCGAAAGCAGGGTATTGAATATAACGGTTTAATCACGGTTGTAATGCATAGCAATTGGAGAATTCTCTTTTGGACTGTTTACACAGAATATTACGCTGCCTCTTTTCCAACTTTAGTAGGCAGTGACGTTGATCGAATGCATACCTATAAAATGTGAGATAAGAAAGTACCCTTACTGACCCTGTTGATAACTGGTGATGTATGAATCATTTACTACTTCCCATCTTATCTTTCCACGATAATAATTGAATTTTGTCTCCCCTTTGAGCACCCAAGATATTGACTAAATGCTGTTTACGCAGACACGAGAGCTGGAGAGCATTTTATATTGGATGCAAAATTCATCTTCGCGGATCTGTTACCTTGTAAATTCTCTTTTATGTACCTGGGAGGATCGTTTTACAATCTATGTTTTCCTGAGTTCCTTTGTAAGAGAAAGTGAAACCATTCTATTCATCGAGGGATTCTTTATGTTTTGTTTTTACAACATCAAGAGTATTTATTTCCATTTGTAAACTTGACTTGTCTCTCCGGAATAACCATTACACACCCAAACTTAATGAAATTTCCTTCAAGTGCAGAAGTCATTACTTTTTGTTTGTTTTCTCCTATCTGAGTCTGTAGGGTTTATCAAGTACCTATCTGATGCACATCTCTGACGCCGATGAGAAGAACCTCGGCTTGAGACTTCTGTTGCTTAAATAGCACCGCTGATGACCAGTGTGATCGCGTTTAAGCCGCTTACTGCCTCCGGATCCCGGAGTCACCAGGTGCCTTGATCATATTGCTTGTATGGCTACGAGCTCAGCAGCATTCAGGGCTTCCATGGCCCTCTGCGCCTTTTTTTACCTGGTGATTTTAAATTATACTTCTCATCACGATAATTGCATCGCGTTCCACTCAAGTGTTCTAATGCCACGCAAGGTATCTCGTGCATAATACAAAAAATATCAGATTCCACTGATCATGTTCATGCCAACTTTATGGTATTCGGTGCTTTAAATAATACTCTATTTTATAGACACTTCATATTGTATTCACGTTGGACGTGTGGTTATATTCTAAAAGCGGCTAGTGTTCTCCGGTTCAGATATTGCTGCCTTACAACTCATAGCCTTGTACCCGTAGAAATGAGCCAATATCGTAGAATGGGTCGCAGCCTTTGAGTAGAGCGGTCTCCTCCCACGTGATGTCAACAGACGGCTGTCAGAGATGAAAATGACGAATGTGCTCAGACAAAAATACCCAACAAAGGAAAATCGCTGAGGGAGACGGCAATGGCCCCTTGCCGAAAATGACGGATTGGTTCCTTGGGTGTGTGCTCAGGAAACAAGGATCTGCCACCAGTCGGCGTTTCTTCCAGAGTCGAATACAATGCATCACCCAGAAGGCAAACAGGGGTATCACATATACGATTGAATATTTGGGTGTCATGCAAGGCAATCCGCTTTGGTAAGTACATAATAAAATCTGACAGGATATCCCACACTCAAAAATGCCAAGGCCGTAGCGTAACTAGATTTGATCTGGGAACGTCCGCCAGGTTTGACAAGCAGCAAGCATGATCTGAAGTCGCATCGACGCTCCTGAGCAGAAATGAGAAGATTACTCGCAATGGGCATCAGAGCTATTCGCCTGACAGCTAGCTCTCTCGGTTGCTCACTGTGCACCTATGGCTCTTACCGTGCTTGTAATTGCATTCACTGACAGCATACAGACCAAGAGATTATGACTTGCAAAGCGTTGATTGGCTTACGTCAGTCAAGGTTTGCTGGAAATTTTGAAATGCATTGTCAAGAGGAATGAGCGGAGATGTGGGCGTCGCGTTTTGCAGGCTCTGTTTGCGGTCCTCTTGGAGTTCTCGGTCAATCAAAATTGATATGTTGGCAACCTGATTTATATTTATGATGGAAGGCATCGATCGCTCGATGATCAATGTCCAAAGACAACAAATTATTCTGCAGGAACTAATAATATGAAATACAAACTACAGTAATCATGCTTCTGAGAGGTGGATGGAATGTTAGAAGAAATAAAGAGAAACTTTGAGCAAGCCTCGTGGATCGTGAATTTATTTTCATTATTGTGGAATATACGATTTGTGGTCAGACTGGCATTGCATTCATTATGGCTTCTGTACATCGTCAATCCATCGTGCTAGTGTCTTCAGTGAAATGCATGCCTCGGCCTTTTCTCTGTAGATTACACAACATTCACTTAATTCTCTGAAATGATGTTTGATTCGCATCGAAGTACAACATTGAACCTTAAACAATCACTTGGTCATAAATGTGTCGTTCAAATTCCAACGTTTGCTCGCCATTTCAGACGGAGAAAAGTATTGCAAGCATTGTGTAGACATCATGGCTTCCCTACGGTGAGTTCGAAATGGAAGATCGCCTTGACCGTCAAGGAAAAGATAACACAATTCTTTATCTCTGTAGATTGCAGCTGTAAAAAAAGCGGCGGCACCGTGGCTTACAATTGAGTGTCTTCTTTGTCGAGATACGACAGCTAAATAATCCACACTGATTCAATCAAATAAATGCTGATTCAATCATATGAGTACTGACTGGTAATTCGAAGTGAATTTTACTGGAAGATAACTTTCCAGTTAAGCTGCTTGTACACTGTTGCATCTGCTCAAACCCAGGAAAAATATATATCATATTATTTATTTGCATAATTCGATCGAATTGAATAACCAAGCAACTCCGTTTACAGCAGGCATTTATAAATGCAGCCATGGATTTGATCAAAAATACATGACGTGAATCACGCTGAAGCCAGTTGCGTTAGTGAATCAATATATTATTATTTTTGTTGTTGAATGATTAACAACTTCTCTTGCAAGGATGGAGACCGTATTCTCTTATGGATAAAATGACTGAGTGTTATTTTAAGCTGGCACTGAACAACCTCCGCATTTGACACGAGAGAGTATTTCAAATCCCAACAGAAGAACATCGTTGTTCTCAGATGTCCCGGGGCACCTAATCAAAACGAGGCTTACACCTGTAAAAGTGCAAAGCAATGCATTACACTGATATTTATTTCTTCTTTTCACCTTCCATAATACATATATTTTGTAATGCTTTAATTAACGCAACCTCTTTTTACAGAGGCATCGTTCTATTCCATTAAATAATGTTGTCATTGGATCTAAAGCCACATTTCTATATATGATGACAGTTAATTAGGCGTTTGAAGGATGCCATGCATTTGAAGCCTTTGTTGATCAGAGGGATCAAGTATCGAATGATTACACAAGAAAAAGAGTTGTGTAACCGCAAAGTTCAAAAAGACCAGAAGCACTTACTCCGCTTTCATCTAATGATACAGTTCTAATAATCAACTAATAGTGAGCTATGACGTAATGTGATATCATTTACATGTAATTAACCCGAGAAGAACATGAGCATTTAATTTATAAGATTCTTTCACACGTAATGAATAGGCATTGTTAATAGTTATTATATATTGGGAGTCAACTTTGATCAAAGATTAGGCTTTTGATTACCAATAATTATATTTCGACAGGACGCATTCATGTTTTTTTTTTTCTGGGAAATAGTACAAATAAAAATAAATTGTGTTTATACACAAGCAAATTCCTTTGAAACACGTTTTACGACAACAACCGACTTCCACTGGAGTTTAACTCGGTGCATATTTACTCTTTATATTTTTCATTTCTGGCACAATTTCCTTGCGTTGAGGATAGAAAGTATGCGCGCACAAGGTCACAACAACCTGATGCCAGTCACGTGCAACAAAAGTCACAATGACCTTCAATCTCACGTTGACATCAACCAGTTCAAATGGAAATCAACGGCTTCACAAAGAGCACGTTTCGCCAAAATGCTTTTGCAATTTACCAATCGCCAGCAGAAATCATCGACGATTATATGTGACGGCTATACACAAAAAAATAAAAGGTGCAATTATTCGCTGCCCACTCAGCACCTGTTGTATTGGTCACCTGTAAATCAAGGTTTTGCGCCTGCAGGTAACTCCAATCACGCTACATATCTCTCGTGCCAAAAAGCCAAGCATTTTAAGTGGTCTAAATCACGATCTGTCATTCCAATGTAAGTGAGCTTTGGACTCGAGTTACAAGTTTAAAACGAATCTTTGTGAGTTGCGTGTTCAGTAATCATGATCATCGCGGTCGGACTGATTGTGTTGTTAGCATCTGCGCACGGAGATGTTCCAGCGGATGGGTCACTTCGCTTGACCGGGGGTGCCATGGAAACGACGGGCAACGTGATGGTGTTTTACCAAGGAAAATGGGGAATCGTGTGCGATGATGGGTGGTCGCTAAGAGCCGCGGATGTGGTCTGTCGCTCCCTCGGCTATTTGCGCGCCCTGGGTCACACCGATCAGGCATACTTCGGAACACCGAACGAAGGTGAGAGAATGCTAATTATCAATCTGATGTGTGTAGGTGTGTTGGAAGAGGACATGTGTTTGCAACACGCGCCAGCCGCAGGGACTCTCTGCTACGCCTCTTGCTGCAGAACTGACAGGCGCCACGTGTAATCCCATTCGAATCACAATTGTTCTGGAGACAATGTAACAAAAACACACGCAACTCACTCGTTGCTGTGGAATAGTTAAACATCGAAACGTCTTGATTATTCGTTGCCTGCGTCTTCGCGAGGAGAACGCAAAACACACGTCAATGTTCTATGTGCTGTAAGTAGACTACTGCTGACTCGGATTCATGAGCTGAGCATTAATTTACTGAGGTCGTGATTAGAGTTTTAATATATTGGCGCTGATCTCCGCTGTTAATCTCATACGACAGTCAAAAATATTGCAAATTCAGCTACTTTTATATTCCCGCGATAATTATTATTATATTATTATTATATTGCATATTCACACGATAATTAGTGTTACATATTTTATTAATGGCAAATTTCGGGAGTAAGTAATAGTTATACTTGATATTACAAAGCCAAAAATAAATCCCTCATTGATACTAGTGATAATAATGATAATTATAATAAAACTATTCCTCGAATGTTTCTATCCTAACATCATTGAGTGAGGAAACAAAGTTCTTCATGTTCCACGAAGCGTGTGATCCATAGCTGCACTCAACAAATAGATTCAAAAGAACAATGCTTGGTCAAACGCCAAGAGGTCAATCACTGGGCGTGGTTACTTCAAGTGTGGGCACAAGCACATCTCACACTCTAACTTTTAGCATCATGCTCCACGTGCCCTCAAAATGGTTTCTGCTTTCGGCCCATAATACGAGCAGTATTTCTGCTCAACACGCGTCAATATAACCATGGTAACACGCTAACGTCCCAGCTGACTGAACAGCTCAAAATGTCAATTCGACCTGAAGGGATTATGTCTATCCTTGAATCCGGACGTTTTGGGCTCCTGTGACCTCATCCCGAGGAAGAAGATTAGGGACGTCGGAGGAGCAAAGGTGAAGTGTTGTTTGAGGAGCGACTGGCATCACGACTTGCCTTGGGTCAGCCCCTGTGTCCTCAGAATAGGAAACAAGCCTAAGACATTGATTGGCGACGGACAGATGGGTGTTATTGGTGCAATTGGGAAAAAGTGTTTATTTAGGGCTGCGTGGATTCTGGTTCCACATTCCTCTTTGTCAGGTTCATAAGAAACGACGAAAAACGACGAAACTCTTCTTGTGTTGCCACCAAGCTGTTTTTCTCTCTTCTCTGATGTTGATCATCATCTGACGTTCTTCGTTTTTTTTTTATTCTTTATCGCAGATGTCTTTCTTGACAACGTGCGGTGTCGCGGGGACGAATCTTCATTATTGGAATGCGATCGTAATCCTTGGCATGATCACGACTGCGAGAAATCCGAGGCTGCCGGGGTCTTCTGCGCCCCATTGCCCGGATCGCTTTCCTCCCCTTTGCGGGTCAACGTATCTAACTCTACTCCGAGGATTACGTCACCGCACGAACAACATACCCCTACTCAAGGTCCAGAGACCAACAGCATTGTGTCACAGGTTCGTTGGCATTTAACTTAAGGAAATTATGGGAATTAACATTCTGTCTTCAGCGTATGCCAATCAGGTTACGTGGCGGGCGGAACGAAGATGAGGGTCGAGTGGAGGTCAGAGTTCAAGGACACTGGGGTGCCATTTGCGGTGACCACTGGACATTGCTCGAAGCGACTGTTGTTTGCAAACAAGTCGGTAAAGGCCATGCACGCTCGGCTGTGATGGTAAGAGCGAGGTTATATAATATGCCTGGATATCTAAATTATCCCGTAGTCGTCTGTCTTTGGCGGAGAACATCTTGCTAAAGTGCTCTCAGGGATTGACTGCATGGGGGAAGAGGATTCACTTGATGAGTGCTCCCATGCAAGGAGAAGCCATGACATCGCATGCCCGGAACAAGATTTCATAGCGGGAGTTGTGTGCACTCATGGTAAGAAACGCATGTTATGTAATTCTGAGACATCGAGGCTACATTGAATATCCAGAATTGCCCGATTTGGTGCCTAATGCTACCCTTCTGGAGTCGTCCACTTATTTACAAGACAAACAAATGTACTATTTGACGTGCGCCATGGAAGAGAACTGCGCGTCTGCAAGCGCCTATGAGATCAAGAAAACAGTGAGAGGTATGTGGCATAACAATCATAATATGTCGATTTCGGCAACAGAGTCTAATTCCGTCCTCTGCTTCTTTTCCCCATAGACTGGCACATTCACCAACGGCGTTTGATGCGATTTTCGAGCAGCACATGGAACTTTGGTACAGCTGACTTCCGACCTGAATCCAACAAGGCTGATTGGGAATGGCATCTTTGCCACATGTGAGTTTTAATCAATAGATCAATGGATATACCATATGTGACAATACGCGTGTAAATGTTAAGGGGTGAGCTGTGATTTACTATATCTAAGGCGTACACCTCCTTCTGTTGCTGTCTCTAATACCCTTCTGTGATCATTTTCTCGCAGGCATTTTCACAGCATGGAAGTCTTCGCTCATTACGATCTCCTCGATCTACAACACAACAAAGTAGCGGAAGGGCACAAAGCCAGTTTCTGCTTGGAGGATGTTCAGTGCTTACCAGGCAAACAAAAGAAATTCGCATGCAAAGGTTACGGAGATCAAGGTATGTGCTAGTCTAGAAATCATACCCGAGGCTAGGGTAGCTTTTCCAAGTATACGGGGTGGTGCTATGCCAATTTTGAGGCATCACAGAAAGCAGCGAAGCATGTCAATTCCTTTGTTGGTGAATCAGATCAAAACCTGACATCGTCTTTTCCAGGAATTTCCGTCGGATGTGCTGATGACTACCTTCATGACATTGACTGCCAATGGATTGACATCACAGATCTAAAACCAGGCACCTATATATTTAGGGTGAGAATCATGACATCTTTGATTGACTATTTTGACGAGGATATTTGGCAGGTGCACATCAATCCCAATAATCATGTGGCTGAGCTGAGCTACAGCAATAATGCGGTGCACTGTGACTTGTCATATACCGGACTAAGCGTAACTGTCACCAACTGTGAAAATGGACCCATCTAATAAGATCAGCAGACCCTTCCGATTGGAAGCCCTTTCAGCCCTTGACATTTAAAGCTTATTTTCTATGCTTTCTGCTTTCCTGCAACAAGAGTTTGCAAAAATCCCCGTGAAGTCATAATTATTGTCCCCAGTGAGGAGAGAATGCATTCCTGTTTTTTTTTTTTAATATTACGATTGTTTTTCTTTTAATCTGCGGTGTTGCATTATCACACTGTGAACCACAATGCTAGGGAATTACCTAATAAAAGGTTGCTTTTTATACTTTTTACTAATTTTTTGATTGTTTTTCTTTTGTTTGTGTGATTATTTGTAATGTAGTCAAAGTAGGATTGCATTTGGGTATGTGGAGAGCGCAGACGACAATGAGCCAAGAACTAATGCTTCCACGTGTGTGAAGAATTGAGTCAATATATAGACATTCTCCGAGAAATCAATTTCTAAATTAACAGACTGTCGGAGGGTTTCCTCGTGTGGTGATCCAGGGCAGCAGGTTATGTAACAACCCCTCAGGGATCCACACTGCATGACGTAACATAAAGTAAGTAAAATTGCGTAAAAAGTATAGTTTCGTGCTGTTCAGCATAATCAGCTTAAATATAATTAGATGTACTCCAATATATTTAACTCTTGCTCCCAGAATGCAGCTCAAAACGAACCAACAGGTAAAAAAAAAGCGCCCTTCCCTGGTTCATAGCTACGCGGGATTGGCGGAGGTTTTCCTGCTTCTCATCGTTCTTCTTTATTGGCGGTTTAATCCTTCCCTTGGAACATTTTGTTATGGAGCCGGTAATGACCATTCCTCAGCGCATACGTCAGCTTGCATGGGCAGGGGAAAATTGCAGGTGCGGATTCCGTTTCCGTGTGACTCAGTCTGTCGTTTTGCAGATGGACAATGGTAAAAATAGAACTGTTTCGGCGTACTGCGTCGCCTTGCAAGTTGCAAGCCATGTCTCTCAAGTGCGCGTTACTGGAAACCAAAGGCCATTCTATCGTTCTCTCTTCTTTTTTTTTTCTTCTTGCAATATATTTAGATTTAGATTGATAATAACAATAGAAATAATATTTAAAACAAATCTAATTATTTATATTTGTCTCAGAAGTTTGCATTTTGCTTCTCTAATATGATAAATCATATTACAGCAATGCTAGTACACAGATAAAGTGTCTCAATCGCTTCCTGGTTGCAATGCCACAAAATGTACGCACCTTTTCTTGGAGCTCAAAATATATTATACCCTGGATATGATAATTATCACGAAAAAAGGTTTTTGACAATATTGTCTATGTTTTATTTCTATGCTGAGACCTTTTGATTAAATGGCTCGCCAGTCATTGTTACCACGGAAACCAGAGGAATATACCGGGTATTTATTTATTTCCATTTGAATGTAAATTCAGCGTCGTATTTTAGTCTTATCACTTGAAAACACTTCAATGAATGAAATGAATTTTGAATCTTTGCAATCGTTTTTATGATAAGTTTATTTACTGTTCTGGTTTACGATCTCTGTGAAACTCGAATCATTGAGTCCGTAAAAATGAATACTGCAAAAACACACAGAGTGCAAATGGAACTGATTTAAATTTTGAACAATTTGATCGTGTATTGTGCATCTGGTGAAACTTGCATAGCACTATAACGAGTCTGGCGTCTTTAAGTATAGTGTATGGCTGAACATTTCATGATATTTGATTGGTTTATTATTGCAAATTATTCAGAGACACAAGTTGATTACTATAGAACAGGAAATTTTTGCACCGCAGGACATTTGTGCTACATTAATAATTCACCGTCACGATCAACACCGAAAATTAGATGCACGCGAAATGTTTCTGTTTGATCTTATACGCTTGACCGCGAAAAACTGCATCGCGAAACAAGGTTTTAGCCTTAAAACCCTGAAAATGGCAGTCCGCGAATAAAAGGTTGAAAATGCCAAACCGTCTGGCACAGACCCAAATCCACATCCAACCGCCAAAAGTTTGAATTGCTTTGTCTACTTCCTTGATTGACGTCATACTTTACAGAACTTATGTCACTTTTTATTCATTTATGCATAATCATAATTTGCATAATTTATGCGTTTTTGATTGGTCAACACAGGGATTGTACTTTGGTATGACGTCACCCAGTTGAATGATCGTATCTTTTATTAAATCCTGGGATTTTCTCGATTCTAGAATTTGGCGTTGCTTTGCAATATATAGGTGAGCTGGGTGCACTACGCTGGACTGAATTGCGGCTGAAATGTCATGCTAATAGTTGCCATGAAGCGAACCTCAATTTGATGTCCGTCCTGTTTATAGTCGTTCCAAGTAGCAAAACAGCAACACATGTGAATTATCTTTGACGGGGTTAAGTGCGGAGCACGGAGGCGGATAAGAGCTCTGCTTATTCCAATTTTGCACATTCGCAATATCTATTGAGGTTCAAAATAGATTCCGCTATAGTGGCATGGTTTTCACGGGGAAGAAAAACAGGTTGCTACTAGATTCATGTTCCGCACAGTCAACAGCCGAAGCTATTGGTATACACGCCACATATACACAGGGCATCCAACGAGTGTTCCTTCCTGATTGGCAATGTGAGAGGGTAGGGACTGAATCAATATATACATACCTGCAAGAACACAAAGGTCACATGATACCAGGAAATAAAACAGTTCCCTGGAAACCACCGCTCTTCGCCCGCTTAATATTACATTCGTGACATTTTGTTGTGTTTTTTGTTTTTTGTTTTTGTTTTTTGTTTTTTTAATTTAATAGATATTACACCTGGCGCACCATGAAATTACAGAGTACAAACGTTCATTTCAGCGGCGCCACCCTGTGCCAAGACGACTGCAATTGCAATGAATACATGCATCAAATATACTTCATTTGGAGTAACTATGTATGCATGCTCGCAAACTGACTGACAGGTCTATTCGGCTTGATGCATCACAACGAACAGCAGCAGCGTTTTTCGGCATTGGCTTCAATGGATTACGATGCTAATCGCATTCACGATGCTGAGACAATCGCATTAACCTAGCCACATGGTCATGGGTGTGCAAACCTGAGCATGATATGACCTGGTAACCTACTGACCTTACGTGACCTTTGTATCTATTGTGGATCTCATTCTCCTATAAAAAGATAGGAGACAGTGAGATAATGAGCATGTTGTGATATTAGCACATGTTATAGCGTGTATTTTCATCCTGGTCTCTCGTTTGTGTAGCATCAGTAAAGGTTTATTTTTCAAGGTCAATTTGCGGGTAAATTACTAAATTGCAACAATCAGAGTCGTGATAAAAGGAGATTCCATTCGTATAAATAGACACGCTACTCGGAACTGCGTAATTTTGATGTTTTTCCCACGGGCAGATTACAGCAAATTACCATTGCAGGCCTAAAGCTTTATTTGGCTATGGAAGCACCATGCTCCATTGCAACGCATATGCAGATAATAGTAATATGCAGTCATGTGATCCAAGGGCTATGTTTACGAGATTTCCCTGCATGCAGGAGCACATATGGATAATCATGTTGGTTGCAAAGTTCCATTTATCAGTGCATAATCACGGGACAGGTGCTTCACAATTTGTGAGAGTTCACGCAAGGGTCAGAATATGTAAATAGCCAATGAACTCAGGGCGTGTTGAGTGTGTAGATGATTTAGAATCTTTTTGTATGGATGCAAACTTGTGTTTGCATGATTTGATGAGTGATAAATGGTGATTGACCATATACCCATAACATACACGATAAATTCGTGATTGACAGTCCTTCGTGGTGATGTAATGCATACTATATCAGCACATCAGACAAGTTGATCAAAGATGATGATGAATGGAATTGTGAGGAAACCTAAGTAGTTGCAGTTGAAGTATTACTGTCTTTGCTTTCGCAGCCTGACATCGAACAGTATCCTCCCTGCGACTAAAATCGACGCTACACCAGCAGCCTAATGAAAGCCACAAATGGCGCCCCGTTCAAGTAAACTTATTTTCACCCCATGCTATTTATAGTGATTCTGGAATCTAGATGCTAGTATATAACAACATACGACATAGGAATCGAGTGCCGTGTTATAGTATCCTCACCGTGGTTTCGTAATGACATCCGAATCATTTGAATAACACGGTTGAATACAATTGGAGACACGTGCACACGTGTCTGAGTGGGTGGAGAATTGCATGATTAACAAGTATGACATCCTTTCACGGCAACGTGCTGTCACACAGTCCGAGTGGCACGTCTCTGTTCGTCTTTTGCATGTACATACAGTTTTACCTTCGTTTACCTGCAATTAAACGTATCTAAGCACTTAGCTTTGATCATTAGAAGGCGGATTGAATGTTTTGCGAATAAGTATGTTCTAACGAAGAAGAAAAGAACGGTGAAGAGTTCGACAATATGAATGGAATGTACCCTGGTATGACATCGTTATGCTGTTACGAGGATTGACGGAAATAAACAGCGTAATGATGGGATAGAGATGTTGATTATGGTTACTGAAATAGGATGAAATTGGATAAGGATGATAAGATTATAAATCAATATTAAAAAAAGAAGTAAAAAAACCACAATTATGTTTATGCAGTAAGGTCGTTGCTTCAGTACATGTTGTTTAATTCAGTAAGATAAAAGTAATTATCAGAGTTAAACTGAATTATAATGGATAGACTAAAATTATCATGATTTACAATGTAAAATAATTGGAGTTACAAAAAAAAAAAATAATAATAATAAAATAAATAAATAAATAAATAAATAAATAAATAAATAAATAAATAAATAAATAAATAAATAAATAAATAAATAAATAAATAAATAAATAAATAAATAAATAAATAAATAAATAAATAAATAAATAAATAAATAAATAAATAAATAAATAAATAAAATAAAATAAAAAATCGAAACCCCCCCCCAAAAAAAAACAACAAAAAACGACAAAACTGAAAACAAATAAAATCATTTAAAATGAAGAAGATTGGAAGTGTTTTTCTCTTCATAAACATATAAGTATCAGTCTGAAAAAAAAAAAAAAACTTTACAAAACTATAACAAATAGATCGCCACAACTATAGTCAAGTGCTGAAATTGACATCTAGCCTGGACAGTCTAGTCAATATTTCTTGCTTTAAAACACTAAAGACCCACAGCGCCTCTTCGGGACAAGCGTAATAAAACAACATCACGTCAAATCATTTTGCAACAAGTGCTTAATAATTAATTATCGATACAACACGACGCAAATATAATGAATGCAATCACATGTTCTTCTATACGCAGTCATCGTACAATCGTGTTGCTATTGACAACGAAAGGCTAGTATTACATAAGATCTACACAATGACAATAGCCGAGCTTTTTGCACCAGCAGGACTCTTGACTACACAATATGCCGTTCCTTTTATTCGTTTCCATTATTGATCTACTTTCATGTTTGTGTCACATAAAAAGCAACTTGGACCAAGTAATAGCATGTTTGTCATCTCAGGAGGCCAGTGTGCCACGATTTATCACAAATTACCACATCGAGTATTATAATTTGTGAGCGACGCCTCTATAATTCAACGTATTCGTTGCCGGTGGCGACATCTTGTAGAGCAAATGCAGCCATGTTTGTCCTTGCATGGCGTCCAAAAGGCAAGAGCTACGACCGAGGAAGGATTGGAAAGTTCATGGAGTACTCTTCACTCTTTCCCTACTCACACACTGTTTGATATTAGCTTGGTCATAATCAATATGTGTTTCCTCTGCAAGAACTGCACACAGTCCTTCATAATGACGATGATGAATACGGATATTGAATGACATCATTGCAAGAATAATCGTACTTTGGTTTGATTATTATTTCCGGAAAGAGATAATTCCACTCGAGGGAGATCATCCCACGAAGTGTGACTCGTAAGCTCCTTCACGGAGCCTTATACCTGCCGTTGAAGAATCCATTTCCAGCTTCCTTGTGACAAGGCGAGGTGACGGATTGAAGCAATACTTATCATCATATTCAGTGCCCACTCTCTGTGCAGGCGAGAGCATTTCTTACATTAATTATCGAATTCTTCTTTGGTTGAAACACTGCCTTTATAATTCACTCCTCGAATTTCTTTCATCTTCCATTATTTGTTGACACGCGATTCCAATTAAAAGATTCCAAACTTCAAAAGCAATATTTTCATGGCTTCAATTATGTTGGCTTATTATTAAATCTGTTTGGTATCGCTACAAATGGCACTCGAAGCAATTCAGGAAAAGGGAACCGAATCCCTGGTTTAAGTAACTCCCTAGATACATCACTGTCTCTAGGTCAACAGAGTACATTTCTAAGCAAGCGATATCTCACCGATGAAGCTCTTCCTCCGTGATTATTCTTTGTTGTGTTATTACGGCAAAGAAATCACGGAGAACGGCATCCCAGGTGAATTCTATCGAAGATGGCGAAAACGAAGCCATTTGCCATGGCGTAGTGGGAGACTGGGAGCTCAGAATACTTACATAACTTTATAAATCAGCTTGTATATTTGCTTTAGCAAATGGTAGGCTCTTACAATTACCAGCACAATAATGATAAAGTAATCAAAAACAGTGAGGTGATACAGCAGTTTATTAACGTATCCCGGTTCACTTCCTTTTGTTCAATTTCATGGCCGCCGACGAGGTTTTGCCACCGAGGTGTGTAACTCGTGTTGAAGAAAGCACATGGTGTTCGATGCACAATCTCGTTATCCCATAATTCCAGGGAAGAATCTCGCTGCAGCGGAAGTGGAGGTGAACGTGATGGTTACATTTGCACTGATTCCATTCTCTGATACTCTTGTGAACAACACGGCTTGTTTTTGTTTTGTCTTTATTTCCATGTCTCGCGGAGTGCTAAGAAATGAGATTAAGTCAGCAGCGACGAGATGGAAAACATGTCCTGTTTACGTTCTATGTCACACAATGTGGTCGCTGGCATCGATGAGCATGCAGCTGTCGATGATGATGGACTCAATGGTCTCTTCGTTTTTCATTTCGATGAGAGCGTCTGCTGCGTCGGATCGAAGCATGCCGAGCACCTGCGGAATGCTCACCGTTAGCACGGTTAGCACTGTCTCGCCAATCAGCGTGAATTCGTGGAAGATTTGAAACTCAACTGCGATCAGAAACAGAAAAAGGACCAAACTAAGACAGGAGAAGAGCCTCAGTAGAGTGATAGCGACCTGCTGTTTGTATGGAAGAACACCTCGAATTACGTCATACAGCAGACTTCTTGGCATTGCTATCGAACCGACGTTCCATTCATCATCCAGCTCTAGAATTTCTCGATTGATATCACGTTTTAAAATAAGCTTCTCTGATTTCAAATCATGCTGACGCTTCAAATTCTGCGCAATTGCAAAAGTTTTTATCTTCAATTGAACATATTTATCTTCAAAATCAAGAAAAGCTCTCCTAATGTACAAAACCACCGATACAGTGAATATCACCCTGGGTAGGGTACTCTCGCTGTTTCTCAAGACATCAACAAACATAAAAAATACAGCGTTTCCGGTAAGCAAGATGCAATCAAGGATTAAGGTAAACTGCAGAACGATCCCTACAAACACCAAGGGGGCAACGAGGAAAACCACAACGAGACGAGAACTTCGCTTGGATCCACAGAAGCGAGGAACCAGAAGGTGATTAGCATCGAGGAAAAGGTTAGTCAAAACAGAGAATGCTGGCAGAATGTGAATCAGGAGCACAATGATGCAAGCTGGCAATGTGAAGGTCAGGGTTAGTGCCTGGATGCTGGCGTATGGGAGGCTCTGGTGTGTTGTCTTTCTGCTGCTGCGGAATTGTGGGGCGAAGCTGCATGCAAATGAGTCCCACATCGTCAACCAGAAGTCATTGGAGGTCACGTGATGTATGTTATGCAACATACTTTGGTAAAGGAGGAAGTTATAAGGACTTCTATCGGGAAAACGGCGCCGGACTTGGGTTTCGTGAAAACCTGCAATTGTGCACTTGATTGGTGTTCCGAATATTTTACAGTTTTTCTTCCAGTATAAAGGTCTGGCAATATCTCTCGGGCGAATGAAGATGACGAATAGAGTAAGCATGTGTATCGTAGTTAAAATAAGTGGGATTATCACTGCCATTTGAATAAGTACATATTCGAAGTGATCGCCTTTTATCCCTAATCTGTAATAATCGAGGCGTTCAATTGGAGTGTGTGAAAACAGCCATTTTAGGAGTCTCTTTTGCGGGGCATAAATTGCATGCTCAAATATGGAATCATAGTAGGCATAGGAGACGAAGGTCACGACCCCGACCGACGCCCAGACACAAAAGAGGATAACAAACCGGACACACAACAGCATTGGACGCCACGTGGTGATCATTGACATGCCCACAGACAACGTGTGCCACACAGATAGCTCATGAACGGCATCAGCGTTGAGGTAAACACATGGCGAGTAATCTTCACAGCCATCCTGAGTTTTGCCTCCACAACAGATGCGCTCGTTTGCGCATCTTCCCGTTGGCGGGGAGCGGTCATTATTTCGATGAGCTCCTCGAACAACTTCAGTTTCAGGCGATTGTTTCTTGAAGAATTGCCATCTGAAGAGCAAGATTCAAAAATAGGTGTCAGTTGACAAAGACTGCCTGCTAACACAAAGGCCCTCCTCTTCCTATACTCTCGATGATTCCCCTTGAGCTTTCTCGTAATGACGGCAGCCTTCTGAGTGAAGAGGCAAAGTAATGAGGACAGGCGGCGCCATTGTCTACGTGGAATTCTTTCCCATTGCCTCGCTGAACTTCTGTCTACCCGTCCATCCAACAGAGGACTATGCTTAGCAGACTCTTGTCCTTCAGGAGGAGGACTTTCAACAAGGGGGGTGTCTCTCGTTATCACACAACACAGTGTGCCTAGTAGAGGAGAGAGCTTCATAACAAGTCGTGGCAAGATATGCAATTATTTGGGAAGATATATAAGTAACACGTCTAGAATTGTATAGAGTCACAGAATTATCCCCAAATGATCATAACAATTATAAACGACTAAATGGCTTTGTTGAACGGGTGGTCGTTATATGAGAATACAGCGGTGAATCAAATGCCACATTGCATCTAGGAAAATGATAAATTTCAATAAACATTTTCTAAAAGTCTTGTAGGTTTGTTCGTAAAAATAATAATTATATTTATTATATTAAATTAAGTTGTCAAATAGTCCATCACTTACCCCTGTCCTCGGATGTTGTGTGATGGCAGTAATATGACCAAGAGAGGCGAAAAGAGCGTGGCAACGCATGAAAACACAACGACCAGATGCCCTAGAGTGTCTCTTGCGGCGTATGAGTCATGGCAGTCCAGTTGGAGGTCAGTTCTTCTTTGGAATATCTTGCTTTCTTTTGCGCTGCAGCATTCTCGTAGCACGAACGGAGCATCGCGGTGAACATCGTACGCCGTGGAGCAGATGGCAAACTTTTCTTCGCTTTTCCAATTCGGGTTGTAGGTCACCAAGAGAAAGAGGGCGGCTTTGAGGACGTCTAGTGATTTCTCCTCGATCTCAGTCACGTGTAGCACTCCATTTCTTACGGAACGGAGGCATCGAGATGGCATCGTTATGTTGATGGGAAGAACGTCTAGCGAGGAGGCCTCGGCAATTCGTGGAAGCGCCATGAACTGGGTGACGTAATAGAGATCCTCCATGACGAACGGTAAGAACTTGTATCTGCTCTCAGCACTCGGTTTAACCGCGGCCAGACCCACGACGACACCGCTGGCCTCTCCTCCTTCGTCATCATTGATCTGTAGGCGGATGTGGTAGAGGTCAGCACTCTCATCAGAATCCCATTTCTTTTGGACGAGTGACGAGTCGACACTGAGTTTTTGAGCGGCATTATGCACTTCAAGAGTCCCAGAAGACAAAGAACCAAAGATAGAACAGTTGGTGTTTTCTGAAGACACCGTGAAAACGGAAGTTTTTGATGAGTAAACAACATCAACCACCGAGTGAGGAAATATCAAGCGAGCTGTTAAATTTCCACTTCGTATGATCAGTCGTACAGTGTCCATGTAGTTCAAAGCAACATCACTCCCTCGTGAAACATTTAATCCACAGGTAAGCATCAGCAGCCACATTGAATACATTATACCGTTGACTTACAGGATCTTTCGTTGAAGAATGCGAAGCATATTGAAGTGATGTCTATTAAAAGCCTTCAACCTTAATGGTATATTTACGAGTAATTCACGTAAAAGCCAGGTTTTCATTTAAGGCAATCACCAGCCACACAGGTCTTGTGTTTGTGGTGCATTAAAGTTCTCGTAAATTCGTCAGCTGGTGGTCTTGTTAACTCGTTTTGATGAGTGATTTAATTCGGTTTCATTCATTGAGGCTATTTTGCTGTCACACGTTCTGATCTAAGAAGAGAGGGGAGCGGTCTCTTTTACATGCATGTCTAATCCAACAGTATTTTTTTCTGCTTACCAGAACTTTAAGTTTTTTTTTTTCCATTTCGTTTTAAGTATATCTTTATTGTAGGGAATAAACTTCTTTTTCAGCGAACACCGTCTTCACCAATCAGCTGCAGGTGTGCACACAAATTGTATATACCTATAGTAGAAAGTTGTGTACTAGGTAAGTCAGCGTGTGTGTGTGTGTTTTTTTTTTGTTTTTTTTTTCTTTCTTTCCTTTTTTTTTTTTTTTTTTGGGGGGGGGGCATTGATTTTAGGCCAAGGCATCAGTCCGGGGTCTGTCTATTCGTCCTGTTTAGACTGCTTCATGCTGTTGATCATTTCGTTTAGTTGTGTTCTGAAAGCTATTAAAGGCTTCATTTCATCCATGACGCTGTCTCAGATTTGACAGATGTAAGCTTAGATGATTGGCTAAGAGCTGGGTGGATTAAAAAGCTATTACAAGTTTAAGGTTATAGATATGCGAACTCCTTCCTGTAAAGGGAGGGAGAACTGGTAAAAATGGACTTGAGTCGATATTTGATGCACCAAAAATATCTTCGCGGGAGATATATTGCTAACTAGGCGTGACGTCAGGAGCTGTGATGAAACACCGAGTTCCCCATCTTTTAAAATGGGCCTCGTCATATCAGCGTGTCCTGCGACTAAACCCCTGGATATTTTTTTATTTTCTTTTCGGAAATAGATAGAATAATCATTTTGCCATCAGTCAGGCGCAAAAAAAAATATTTTTCGCTATTTTTCTTATTTTAACAAGCGATTTTCTAGGACACCTACCATGTTTCTCATCCTGAAACAGTAAAAAGATCAGCCAGAGTGCACCACGCATGCGCTTTCGTTTCGTAAACAACAGAGATGTCCTTTTATGGCGAAGATGATCTGCTCTGATTAGCTGAAATCGATAGCTTCACGAGGGGAACGGGACCAATCAGCCATCAGCCAAACCAAGCCATCAGCTGACGTTTGCCTCCTATACTTCGCAATGGAAGCCATTCTCCCATAGGCGCAATGCTAACCCCGATATTCGGAATGCATTATTTCCTTACGCTTGCATCCAGACATGGTGTTTTTGGCACGGAATGCTATCAATTGGTGCTATGAGTCAATACAACATCACTTAAAATTTAGTTCCCCATCCCTTTAATATACAAGATCAATCATCGCTCATGGAAAGTGATCATCAGGAATCCACCAAATTCCTATTTACACCAACCGCTGCCATGGCAACCCTATCATTTATTACCGTTCTGGACGAACCAAAAGCTCTCAAATTATGCACGAACTGAATAATGTTCATTCTGATAAAATGGGACAGTGTTTCTTATAATTTTGAATCGCATTTTGACTGCACCGCTCTGCATTCCTTAGAGTGATAGCAAAGAGACAGAAATGACAACATCCGGTGAGCTCGCTTCCACGGTCGGTTGCAGACGGTCGGTTGCAGCCATCTTGACTGCATGTGCAGTACAGATTTAACCGATATCGGCCCAAAGACGGGAAATAGGATCCCATTGAAATCCGGGTTTACGAATACCATGAGATCTGTTTCAGCAAAACGGTGCTCATCCATCATGCTAGGCTCATCACAAACTTTTTGAATTATAAAAAAAATAAAATAAAAAAATAAAATAAAAACTAAAAAAAACAAGCAAAAACGAAAAGGAACACATGCATTGCATGTGTAGTGAGTAGGTGATGTGAAAGAATATTTCAATACGTTCAAAATTGCTGTTTCATTATCTATAACACGAAAGGGGATTAATTGCGCCACCTAAAATTATGTACCAAGCAGTTTCTCACGCAAACCACCGCATTATTTAAAAGTGTGTCATTTTCCAAAAGGTTTATTTCCTCGATAGATCGAGCATATTATTTTATTATTCAAATTCATCGATCGTATAATTGTTATTATATCGATCAGTCAAACATTTGATAACAATTAAGACCATCGGTCAAAATATAAATCAAATATTGTACTATTTCGTCGATCGATCGAATACAGTGACAAGGGAATATAAACAACAAGAGACCGAACTCCTAAGCATGAACTTATGATCCCAATGTACTCGTGACCCCAATGTTCTTTGTGCCTCAATCAGCCATCAAGCGACTCATAAGTTTCGTTGTAATCTTCTCTCATGATTACGTCACGGAACTGGGTCACGGAACTGATTCGTTTATTGGGGTAGATTCCTCATCTCCTCCCCTTGTTACGTCACTTCACTCGGAAGAGCGATCGGGACTGCCCACTGGCCATGGAAGGTGATTTGGTGCAATGATGTATTAATCTCGCGAGGCAAAGCCTTGGCGGGTTAATACCGCAAGAATATCGGAGCAGATGATAAAACACATCTATGGCAAATGACCTCGAATGGATTATCTCAATGAAATAACATTTCAAGTAAAATTATTGTCCTTGGAATATCCACCCGACGGATCCGCCAAAACTTTGCAATCAGAGCAGTGATTGGCTGAGATATGTTTGCGTCAGCCAATCAGCAGCGGCGTCATTACCGATCTAGCGAAGCCGCTGATTGGCTGATTGCCAACGTGCTTAACACGCTTATAATGCACGTGCGTAAATCACGTTGCGGCTCACAAAGTGTTGTACTTACTTGGGTTGCGTCTGTTTGTATGTATTTTTATGTATTCATCATTACCATACATGTATTGGCATTGAATAAATTAATACATGGAAATTTATTATTATTTTAAACTAATTGTTATCAATTTAATCAGAAATTATACCTGAAAATTTTCACACAGAACACAGGTAAACAGTAGGACACAAGTAGAAAGTGAGAACAAAAACACATGTTGTACAGCGCAAATAAAAAATGGCACAAGGCAACAGGTGACATAATAATACAGACTGATGTTGCTTGATATGCGGTATCCTTGGCTACCGATATCCTAGGATCAGACTCCCGACGTCCCGTTTCTAGGGCAAGATTATGAAAGAAGATTATCGCCATCCAACGATAATCTTCTATACGTCTTATATTGCTACACATGTCTTGTGAGGGCAGGATTGATGATGGCTTCAGATGTGAGATTGTACGTCCGATGAGCTTCTTTGTCTTTGATCTTGTGTTCTTCACCACTGGGGTCAAAGTTCTCGAGAAATACGATGCTCTCGCATTGTGCCAATGATTACACTTCCTTGTGAGCTTCAGTGATTTTTTTAAGAGTCTTATTTCAGGAATCATAGCAAATTTTGCATACATGAAAACACTTAGACCAAGTAGGCATGTACTTCATCTTTAGGTAGTAAGTAACGCGTCCTTCTTGACTAATTTAGTCATTACATAATTATAGCATCATTGGATGAGTTTAAAGGCTAAACGTTGATTATGCAATAATTGCAAGAGGATATCTGGGGTTTGTATTTTTGTTTGGATTATCGCTAAGTCGTTTGAGATAATATTGAAATCCCCAGGCATCTTGGGCTCAATTTTATGGGCCAAAATGGGGAAGAAATAAACATGGTCATTGGCTTTATCTGCACCCATAAGCCAGTGTCAAAAGCCTGACCATCAAATTGACCTTTATACCCAAGGAAAACGAATTTACCTTCGCCAGTAGCCAGTATTGTACGTCGAAGATTCAAGAATATGATAGCAAAGCTATGCTGACCAGAAAAAAAAAAAAAAAAAAAAAAAAAAAAACGAGAAAGAAAACGTTGATTAGTTTCAGAGTGAAATATGGGAATTTGGGCAGATGGGTAATCGACCTTCATTTCTTATGCGTGGACTCGAGGAAAGAAATATCAGTGCTTGAGAATGATGCGATGGCAATCTTGCTCATAATCTAATAAAGCGTCATTTTTCATGGCTATCCGAAAGAGCTTCTATGACAGCTAACAGAAAGAGGAGTTGATAGGCTTGATTCCAAGGACTACATATTTGATACAGATGCTCCGCTAACTAGAAGAACAATGAATTCTGAGGAGGATCATGCAGGGAAATGAGTGGGAGATGAAAAACAAGCCGGGGTAGGGAAATCCCCGACAAGAATAGATTAAAATTAGAGGCTATCCCCGTGAATCCTACCAATGTGAAGGGGGATATCCGTTATATTTAGCCTCGATTATTAGATTTACATTGACGGTACTCGTGGCACGTGCCTGGCATTATTTTGGCGTCAAAACAGAAAGCCGGGAACGCCTGCAGCACATCCTCAGTTCACCTTAAGCTGTTCAGAATTATTCAGATAACAGGGCAGACAGACAGACATAAATACATGTGAGCAGTGTTACGGTCACATGGCTTTAATTAACACTTACATGATGTTTAAGTCTAGTATGGCTCTATAAACTATGGCAATGTATTATACTTTTGGGACAGAGAATACACGAACATACATCCATCGCTGATGGCTGACAAGTACCAAATGACCCCTACTATTACAAACAGTCCATTTGCATTAAAAATACAAAGTTCACACCGATAAACTGATACCATCAGCATAAGTCCTTCCAAATATACATGTAGATCCATACTTTACATGCTAAACTGAAGGCTTCCACTCATCCACAAACCCAGCATATAAATACACACATTTCCAATCCAACTAGGAGAGACAGAGACAGACACAGAGCAGACACAGTCCATTCAACCACAGCCACCAGTCTCCAAGACAACACCAACAGACCCCGAGATCCTCCTGCGATCAGTGATCGTTATAATTGACTGTCAAGTACCATTAAAGTCTATACGTTGCAAACAGACGTCGCCCTTGTTGTTCCGGAGTACCTCCGGGTATCTTCAGCTGTGTCCGAGAATAAATGTAGAAGTGGAGTCGCTACAAGCAGTAGGTCTTCTATGGTAGTATGAGCCACAGAATATTTATCGGTAATCATATCTGCATAGAGTGTAGACATGAGCCTTTTGTAAGTGGGAGGCATATTCTGTGACATTGCGACTAAATCATATCCCCATCCGCGTTGATTGCATTTTGGACTGAAATTGCTTGACCTGCATTTCATTGTGAATGTGGGGTAGTCTCCCAAATGAGTAGGATATGCCCATTTAGCCGCCATGGTCGGGGTCAACTTGAATGCGAATTCCATGTGTGACTGCCAGATGAATCCAAATCAACGGTTCAACCAAGCATCTCTCTAATTCAACCCTCGTTCCTTTTAGGTCTCTGGGCTACGAATAAATGGATACGAATAATGTTGTGCGTGTGAGGTCACCCTCAGCTTCTGGATAATTGATTGATGCAACCTAATATGAGCAGAAGTCGGGATTCGGGATTTATGGGAACATCTTATATAAAAACTTCCATTGCGTCTTTATCAAAAGCTGATGCTAGAATTAGTATTCAGTATATATAGATGAGGTCTCTATTGATTCGGGATAATTCAGCATATATTTCGAGGCGGACGAGAAAAGTGGGTTCCTTGTGTGTTCAAAATTCTCTTGTTATGCATTTAATAATTAATTAGTAATAATTAAATAGAATATCTCTGCTGTATTCACGACGATATCGACTTGCACTAATATTATTCGACACCTTTGGGCGTCGTTATTTGCGTCTACTTGTACGATTGTTACGCAATAGAGAAACACAGCAGTTACGTAATCCATGTATATAGTATTATTCCGTATTAGCTCATGATATCCGATTAGGAAGCCTTGCTGTGTTCACTCGTCCTTCTGATTCCACATAATGCCAGGGTAATCTTACCTCTTGACCCCAAATGGGGTCAGAGCATTGATGTTGCATATCACTGACGATATAATATACAGATGCACGAGATTAATTCATGAGAATAACTTACTTCGTAATTGAGCCGATTTAGGAGGCTGTATTGTTGAACCCGTGAGTTGATGAGGGCAGCGTGTGACTCTTGATACTCATTATCAAGGTGAAGCGATCGCGTATTATTTGGACTCTCACATAATCCTGCATAATCTTCGGCGTTTTGCTCTACAAAGTGTGGCTTGTATTGAAATCCTAATATGGATAAGTATGGTTAACGTATGAATTTTATGTTGTATTTTACGAATTATTACACTAAGTAACCGATTTAGTTAAAGGGAGGGAGAACTGGTAAAAATGGACTTTGAGTCGTTATTTGATGCACCAAAAATGATTCCTATGCCTGGCCCACACAAGGAATATCATCGCTAACGATTC
>KB307129.1:175546-188195 GCA_000328365.1 Capitella teleta | reverse complement strand
AATCGGAGTACTGGGTTCACACCCAATATGATGATGTTAGGTCGAGAGGTACGTCTTCCTACAAACTTGCAGGTCAACCATGCTCCAGGTGAGCCGCTTCTTGAGCCCGCGTCATTTCTCCGCCAGTTTCAGGAAATCTCTAGGGAGGTCCATGCTGTTGCCAGGAGTCACTTACGTGCTACCCAGCAGTATCAGAAGACCCATTACGACAGTAGGACCCATGTGCACAACTACGATTCTGGAGATCTGGTGTACATTCTGAACAAGTCCTCCAAGAAGGGGAGATCAAAGAAACTGACGCCCATCTGGAAGGGCCCCTTTCTAATTTTGGAGGTGCTTTCCCCATCTATTTTCAGAGTCCGTGGGCCCAGGCGAGTGTCCGTGGTGCATCATGACCTGCTGAAGCCATTCCAGGAACAGACCATTCCTGGCTGGGTGCGACGCGCACGGCACCATCTGTTATCACCCCTGGGACTTCTATCGCAGGCCGAGCCTCCAGAGTACTCTACGGAACCAACCAGCGATAATGCCCTTGAGGATCTCCACCTTTTATTCCAGGAACCGGAGCCCGTCCGGCAGTCGCTAAAGGGCCGATCGATCAGGCTTCCCCCGATTCAGAGATTGAGCGGTGAGACAATTACCAGGTTAATGTGTATGGGTACTCGGGCTTGCATTAAAGATAAAACCCACTCAGTAAATGGCTTAACTAAACGAGTAGTGACAGCTCCTGACAGCTATCATGGTGGACTACCAGGCAGGAGACAATCAAGCTCAGAGCTAAAACATATTGTGAATAACTTAGCTAAAACTGTGCAATCTTTCCAGATTGCCACAAAAAAAAAAAGAAAAAAAAAAAAAAAAAAAAAATTAACTAAAACCCAAAATGTTAAAAACAATAGCCAACTGCCTCAGAGAACAACTGTGACTGCCCCTGCCAGTCAAATACTACAAGGGGCCAATTGTTATACTTGAAATTGGAGAACTATTCACAAACATGAGAACAAGATGAAACAACATGTATCATATGCTTGTAAACTGGCATCTGGGGCACTCCTATGTTGGACCTTAATATCCCAAAGAGCATTGAATACAGCACGGGAATGATGAGGGTGGTGATGACAACGTTGATGAAGATGCAACAGGCAGGTCACACCTAGGGGCGGTCCCACCTGGCACACTGGAGAATGATGAAGGTGGTGATAACAACGTTAATGAAGATGCAACGGGCAGATCACGCCAAGCAGCGGCCCCACCTGACACACTGGAGAATGATGAGGGTGGTGATGATGATGTTAATGAAGATGTGACGAGCAGGTCACACCAAGTGGCAGTCCTACCTGACACACTGGAGACTGATAAGGGTGGTGATGACAACACCGATGAAGATGTGACGGGCAGGTCATGCCAAGTGGCAGGCCTACCTGACACACTGGAAAATGATGAGGGTGATGATAACGACGTTGATTAAGATGTGACGAAGAGAAGGCGATGACATCAAGGAGACAGGCAGCAGGACATCATTCTCGCAAAGCATTTGTCTCATCTCACAGAGCCATGGAGGCGACCTGGTGTTCAGCATCATCCTCATCCGTGATGCTGTTCACGGAAGCAACCTCTGCATCAACTGCAAGTTCGTCAGCAGCTGTACCATCATTGACACTAGCAGCACACTGATTGTCTTGACAGTTGAGATCGTCTTGCATGTGATCCAAATTGGATTTTCTGATCTAGAATTTGAGTTGAGTCGGATCCTCATCAACATCTGGGAATAGAAGGTCAATGCCGAATCCCAAACGATCAAACTCCTCCTCACATGCAGTTGATGCACATGATCTGCAATCCAGTTAAGCAAACCCCATCTGCAGCTCCTGTGAACGAGCTGCGCACTGAAGGTCATCAATTTGTTCTTAAAGTTGCATAATTGCAAATCCCAGCCAAAGGATCTTCCCGCAAACACTAAAGCATGAGTAAACACTCGTTTGCAATTTTGCGCAAGCAACGGCGTGCACGAGCGATTACTCGCCTCTCATTTTGGGGTCTGAATGGGGCTTAGAAGCATGGCTCATGTAGTATTCGAATCCGAAACATTTGTTATCGACAAGGGTTTCTTCACGACCAAGCCCTGAGCCAATAGGGTGTGACCTCAGCTCAGGCCAGCAGAAGGGTCAAGGCTACGATCCAAAGGGTCACAAGATCACTCTGCACAATAATCTATCGCATGCCGACAACATAATGAGGAACTTGAGGACAATGCGTTCGTGCGTGATGGGGTTTTACGGCTCCACCCAAACCAATCGGATGATAAGGGTGCCAGAACAGAAGGCCCGGGACCAGGGCTTCACCCTACTCTTATCGATAAATCCCAAGGGTTCTTCATCCTGCATACCACCATAGACAGTAGTACACAGTGCCCGGCCTTGTTACACAGTTGGGCAGCACTGCAGAGTCACCAAAGAATTACAATTATAACGGATTACAATTATAATTCACAATCATAATGCCCGTGGCTTGATCGGGTCTCGAACCCGGGACCTCGACCCCCGACTGTTGGCATAGGATTGTAGTCAGTCGGTTAAACCAATTGAGCTATTCGGTGCACTTGAGGACAAAAAATAATAAAGAATTGAGGTATAGATGTACTGCATGTAACTGGCATACTACAATGAGACGATGGATCTCAGACAAGGTATACAGACCTCACCCGATTTTTCTGTGCTAGATGTACATATATTTCCACCTCTAGTATGCAGGATATGTCTGCGGGAGGACTTCAGTCGATAATTGTAAAGTCTACAGACGACTACTTCCGCATCCAAGCTGTCAAGTTGGTAATTATATTTTTTTTTATATAAATAAATCTTTGTGAGTTGAGTAATTAGTTGGAACAATCCATTTACGTTGACCTATAAATCCCTCTAAGCTTTCAAAAACATTATGAGCGTAAATAAACGGCATATTGTCGGGATCAGCTGTCGCCATTACAATGATTACTCTGAAGCGGGCGTCACTGTCTGTAATGTGTGACTGACTCACTGAGTCTCTCTAGTCACTGACTGACTTGAGGCTAAGGCAGCCACAACGGACGGTGACATCGTGACTGTGAACGGTATTATTTATAGGCCTGTTCCAGTATTGGTGCACATAGGCTATACCCTGAATTTGTGGACCCCTATCCGGACGAAGTCACCGCTCACTGTGATCTCGTTCCAAGACTCCTATTCGGCTATTGCTATAAGGATCATCCCTTCAGATTATGGCTACAGAATGCAGCTATGCTCACTGAACTCTTACTGACTGTAAAGATGTCCACTGACTCACTGACTGTTTCACTGCTTGCTCATCTTAGTTACTGATTGTATCAATTCTCCTAAGTTGCTGAAGTTACATGCAGGCAAATATTACTCCATTGGTGTAGCCATCTACTATGATCTAGGCGGATCAGCTATAGGAGTCTTGGAACAAGATTAGCAGACACTGGCTGACATACTACAGCGAGCCCAATGGGTATACAGACCTCGCCCGAGAATCTGTGCTAAGCAGACACATATTGCATTGTTACCGGGTTAGTAAACACGTACTGGACTGGCTGAGGGCGAAAGGCATTTATTTTAATTATTTAACATGGTTGCATGGGACCCTTAATTGTGGAGCTTGAATGCTTTATTTGTTTGATTTGAATGCGACACGAACCAAGAAATTTGTATTTGACCTCAATTTTCTTGGGACGTGTTTGAAGTGTTCAATTAGTGTCCAAAGTCCCACAGTGCTAAAAATTGACATCCGTCAATTTTTGTGGTTTTGACAGTTAAAAAATTTTATTTATCTTTTATTGTTATTCCTTGACGACCCTGCTGTGCTTAGTAAACTCCACAATAAGGCTGAGAGGGGGCACCGGATAGCTCAGTGGGTTAAATCGCTGACTACAATCCAATGCCGACCGTGGGGGTCGAGGTCCCGGGTTCGAGACCCGATCAGGCCACGGGCATTATGATTGTGAATTATAATTGTAATCCGTTATAATTGTAATTCTTCGGTGACTCTGCAGTGCTGCCCAACTGCGTAACAAGGCGGGCGCTGTGTACTACTGTCTATGGTGGTATGCAGGATAAAGAACCCTTGGGATTCATCGATAAGAGTAGGGGGAAACCCCGGTCTCGGGCCTTCTGTTTTGGCGCCCGTATCACCCGAATGGGTTGGGTGGAGCCGTAAAACCCCAATCACACAATCACACACACAATAAGGCTGAGTGGCCTGGTCGATGGTACAGTAGAACTTTAGTGTAGTACAAGTCTTCTTTGCATTATTTTGTGCCAGCGCTGATCAAGGCAGACGTGCCCTTGTCTGTCACTGATCCAAAAGTCTTCTTGAAGAGATTTATTTTATATTTTTATTATACGGTTGGCACAGTTTCAGACTCCTAAAATACAATGAAATATTAACCCCCTCGGAAACCGGAACGTCTGCAAATTATTAATGGATTCACTACTCATGAAATGTTATATGATTGCATCTCTTTAATGCAGCCACCATTAAAACCAAACATAAAAATGGCCAAAAAGTGGAAATCTGAAAAAAAGAAGGGTTATTATTACTTATTAATGCATTTAAATAAGCAATTGAATCATCTGATGTAGTAAATCAGCTGTAAATAATAGATAATTAATGAGCTCTAATTGTTGATTCTGTTTGTTTTGAATTAGAGGCTGAAACCTGTTATTGTTAATTGACCATCATTTTAAGGGTATGATAATTTATGCAAAATATTAACCAAACTAACATCTGTTGAACATTATACAATTTATCTCCTGCTGTGTATGAATTATTGTTTGATTTTTGTTTTCTCTACAATAATATATGACTATGCGTGAATGAGTGGATCACTAGAAAATTAATAGAAATCGTTCATGGACAATGCTGCATGATCAATAATTGTGCCAGAACCTCGGAGGTGAATATCTCAAACTGTGAAAGAGAAAAATCTAGTTTAGTTTTTAATCAAGTACACTGTATATAACGTGAGATCCTGATGTCTCTATAAGCTAAGGAGGTTTGTTTTATAACTCAATGCTGGTGTATGGACTGAAATGAATCTATTCACATAATTAAGCCTGGATTTCCCTTAAGAGATCTCGACATGAAGATATCATTTGTGTCTCTTCCTGGCAGCTCATCTGATTGGTTGAGGGACGAGGTTAGAGGTCACCATGCGCCTCACGCTGCGATTCCTCATCAAGTGTTTCATCATCGTAATTCTCCTCCTCTTCCTCCTCCCTCTCCTCCTCAACAAGATTGATTCGCAAGAGGAGCAAATCTCCCAAGAGCGACGAAAGGTTCGTGATTATTCTTTGGTCTTGCAATTATTTTTAAAAATTAATTAAAATGCATTGATTTTGTTCAAATCAATATTGGATGAAATTAATTTCCTTGTCAAAAATGTCAAAGCTTAACCAAATCAACAAATGAATCTTGTGTTGTGTTTTAAGAATGATTGTCTTCTGTGTTAATGATTTAATTTTTAATTTTTTTTTTTGCAATTCAGAATGACAATCATACGAAACATTACAATGCTGGGCACACCCTAAAAGGCAGAAGCCTGTACAAGTGGAGTGCCCCATCCACAAAAATGACAATAGATTTGAAAAAAAAAAACTTCAAAAATGAAAAAGGAAATCAGTATGCATTGTAATGGATAATTAGTATGTGTGTTATAATGGATAATTAGTATGTGTGTTATAATGGATAGTTAGTATGCACAATTATGTTAATGCACCTATTGATATCACCGTTGATTTCATTAATGATCATTGCATTGAATCAATCTCTTTTAGGTGCAAATTCTTTCCCATATCGAGTTTCTTCTCAGCTCACAGCTGCTTTAACAATTTTAATATTGATTTCAATTATGTACTGCTGTTGTCTAATGATTGGCATATTAACTGCATTGCCTCGAGGCAGGCGAGCGTCACATTTCACACCTTTACAATGCATGCGTCATAATTTCATTGAAGGGCCAAGCACATTATATGTTATAATGTTACAGCAAATATAATAATGCACGTCCGATTCTAATAATGTACTTTTATACTGGAATTCCTTTCCCTGTTTAAAATGCCATGTCTTATGTCAGGCTTTGAAAATAGATCGATAAAGAGTGATAATTCTATTTCAGACTTCATTATGCCACAGTTAATTGCTTAGACAGGCTGTTCTAGGCCTCATTAATCTTCCCTATTGGCAGATTTACCTGGCCATTCCTATGGAAACCAAGGTCTGACTAATTGATACTATCATATCTGTCTCCTTATTCCTCTACATGTTGGAATTCTCAGTGTTGTATATAGATGTGCCGCCACTCATGTGTTATGTACTAGCATTGAAATGACACTGAGATTCACACAAACCATTTATTTAACATGATATAATTGATATGGTCTCTTTTGTTACGACACCAGCGATGTCATTTATAATTGATCTTCATTGCTGAGTGGCAGTAACTCAGCGTTAATATGATGGACTCCTTCACAGGGACTGAGAAGAGCACCTGTAGATAATGCTGAAGAGGACACGAAATTGAAATTCCATGCACTGGAAAAAGAGAGGGTTGTTGAGCCTCCAGATGAGGTAAGGATCAGTGAAAGTAAAGAGGTCAAGGTATTGAAGATTTATTCCTCATAGGAAGAGAAAGAGGATCCTGTTCTTGCTCCTCCTCTGGATCAACAAGAGGAAGAAGGAGCTGGGGAAGAGAATGTTGAAGAGAAGAGAGAAGAAGGAGGAGAACATGAAGAGGTCATTGACTTCTGGGCACCCAAGAAGTACGGACCTAAAGCAGTGCTTCGTACTGGAGTCCTCGGGAATTATGAGCCGATCATCACGAAAGGCAGAGGACCTGGTGAAGGCGGTGATGCCGTCTATGTGAGCATGTCAGAGAAGGAAGCGGCCGATCGCTCAATCAGAGAGTTTGGATTCAACATGGTCGCCTCTGATAAAATATCAATGAACAGAACCATCCCAGATACACGCATGGAGGAGTGAGATGCATTTTGTATTGATAGTCTCTCGGTTTTAACCTTTATTTCAATTTTCCAGGTGCAAGTATTGGCATTACCCAAAGACTCTGCCGTCAGCCAGCGTTATCTTGGTGTTCCATAATGAGGGATGGTCAACTTTAGTGCGCACAGTTCACAGCGTAATTGATATGTCACCCCCAGAACTGCTGCATGAGATTGTTATGGTGGATGATTTCAGTGATAAAGGTTGGAGTTCCCTTCAACTGTGTTGTTGCTGAACTGTAAATGAATATCCACAGAGCATCTGAAGACCCGTTTGGAAGATTATCTGAAGCAATTTCATGGCAAAGTGAAGCTGTATCGCAACAAAGAGCGCCTCGGCCTCATTGGAACACGCACATTAGGAGCGCAGTACGCCACAGGGGATGCTATTGTCTTTCTGGACGCGCATTGCGAGTGTAATAGGAACTGGCTTCCTCCTCTTCTAGCACGCATCGCTTATGACAGGTAAGGATACTCTTGTACAGACCTGAGCTAAAAAAGTTGAATTCCATGAATTTGGTGAAAAACAAATTTCAGGACAATTTTAGTTTGTCCGACGATCGATTCAATCAGTTGGAAAACATTTCAATATACTTCTACTTACCTCGATGGTAACTCAATCGAGGGGATATTTGAGTGGGGATTTCTGTACAAGGAGACCAGAGTTCCTTCTAAAGAGCTATCCCGTCATTCTCATCCCTCGGAGCCTTATTGGTGAGACTAGTGTAAGATCCCATTAGCTTGTTAAAATATATGATGATGTTAATTTCATTGTTAATTCCCCCATTTAAAGTCTTTTTATATTAATCTGTTTCCTCACAGGATCTTCACGAATTGCTGAATGTTAGAGTAATTTTATATTTAGGAGATTTCTTGGTGATTTGAGATCATTCTGTTATTTTATATCTTTGTGCCATCCACTTAACTGATATAAGCCTCTTGTTATGAATATCTTCAACAGCATACAAATGATACAATTTTCAATACATCCCAGACGACATGTAACACGAATTATTCGGAAACCTATAATGAGCTGCATAATATGCTTTGCTTAATAATCTGCAGAACTTTGCCTTTAAAACTTCCTTGCGTGAAGCGGGGTTGTCAACTTTGCTTCCTCGGGCTTTGGTCTTTTTTTCCTTTTTTTTTCGCAGCACAAATTATATTAACACATATGTTCAGTCATTGTCCGATCTTCCTATAGACCCTGTTTATAGTATTTATTGTGAGTAAAATCGAATTATTTAGACTGATTTACATATAATTATTTCAATGTTAGGTCCAATCGGATGTTGACAAGGGCTGATACTATGACAGTTATATGAATCATACGCGTACTATTCTAGGTGTCAGAAAGTGGGCATTCCTGGAAGAAACTTACTTTACAATAAAATATTACAATTTGTTTTATACATACAGGCATGAAATCACTATTAAGAATTGGATGAATACTCTGGCCACCATGCATGCTTGTCTCTATATAGTTTTTCACAATTTCCCCCTCTCTGGCTTCAATATAACAGGAGCTTTTGTTCTTTTTCTTTTCGTTTGGTGGCAGAACAATCTTAGCCGTTCCGACAATAGACAGCATTCACTGGGAGAACTTCCGCTACCGCCCTGTGTACCAGGGTGGGCGACTCTTTCGCGGCATTTTTGAATGGGGTTTCTTGTACAAAGAGAGTGAGACTGGATCCAGAGAGGAAGCAAGACATCAGCACTCAAGCGAACCATACTGGTAAGAGATGTGTATGGAATGCTGTACGTGATATATGCGTCCCCTTTTTGTGGTGTTTTGTTTTTACTAATCTTTCTGCTCTGTGGCTCATGAAGTTTCGTTGAGGACAGTATTCTACCCCCACCCCCCCCCCCTGCATGCACGCACCCAGCCATAAAACAAATTTTTTTAAAGAACATGCCGGTATAGAACTCTAGTCAACTTTATATCAATACCACACTAAGTCACAAACGCATCCTTGCAGTACCAATCATCAATACCATAGCTAGATGACCCAACATTTAAATAGTGCAAACCGACCGACTTCCGATCTTGAATTTGGGATATTCCAATATAAGGAACCGAAAATACTTCCGAAGTTACACCTAAATTTCGAAGGCATCTCTGTGAGGCATATTCGTGAGTGGATGGGGCAAGGAGTTTAGCAGCCGCTAGTGCTAACGTGTATGCACTCCCCTTGCTTTGTAGAACCATCCTGGCTATCCCGGTGATAGATGGCATAGATTTCGATAACTTCCGCTACAACCCTGTCTACTCTGGCCGCGAATTGTTCCGTGGAATCTTTGAATGGGGTTTCCTGTATAAAGAGTCTAAGGTTCCCGGCAAAACCCTACTTGAAAGGCAACACCAGAGCGAAGCTTACAAGTGAGTCAACAGACGGGTGCTGGGGCCATCTTTCTTACTTATTGTCCTTATTGTGTTAATTAACCAAATTTGCAACCAATTTCAATGTTTTTGACTTCTGGTTTTTTCTTATTTTTATTATTATTGCTGCTAAGGTCCCCAACCCACGCCGGAGGACTTTTTGCGATTGATCGCAAATACTTCTTTGAACTTGGTGCATACGATCCTGGTTTGCAGATCTGGGGAGGGGAGAACTTCGAGCTGTCTTTCAAGGTCAGAACTATCTTACTCTCCAAATGATTTATATTAATCAATATTTATGCATAAAAATCTATCTCAATTTGCTTCACTAGATCTGGCAATGTGGAGGTTCAATAGAATGGGTCCCCTGTTCCCATGTTGGGCATGTTTATCGCTCTTTTATGCCATACAAATGGGGAGAGAGGGACCCTGGTGAACCCACATTACTCCTCGTGAGTCTGCTGGCTTGTGTATAAATTCTGAGGCGTGTGTGCTTGAGTTGTGTTGTGGAGGTGTTGATGGTTGTTCTGTTGTATTCAGATCTGGCAGTGTGGGGGCAGTGTGGAGTGGGTGCCGTGCTCTCATGTTGGCCATGTGTACAGGAATTCTATGCCGTATGGATTCGGTAAAATCAACCCTAAGATCCCTGTGGTTCTGCTCGTGAGTTCATTTTTGCTTGGTGATATATTTTGCTTCATCATTTTGGAGAGGCAGGAACCCTGTGCAGTCAGGGAGTTAGGGAGAAACAAGTCTATTTAAATTGTTTTTATTCCTGACTTGCAAAGGTTGAGTTGCACGTTTGTATTGCCAACAGAACTACATGCGCTTGTGGAAGTGTGGTTGGATCCAGAGCACCGTGAATACTTTTACACCAGAGAACCCACCATACGTGGTTACCCAATTGGAGACATCTCCAAGCAGCTAGAGTTCAAGGAGAAGCACAAATGCAAGAATTTCCAGTGGTTCCTGGATAATGTGGCGTACGAAGTTGTGGAAAAATACCCCCCACCCCCTCCTAATCTCGCCTGGGGAGAGGTAAGGCTACGATGGTCACTGTACATGTACGACATCATAATCTTCTAGTTCAAATTGCGTAATGGTGCTTATTGCTGGGATACGGTAGGCCAACAAGTCGGAGGTGGAGGTATCGGAGTCAGCGGTTGCCATCACTACGGAGGCAATCAGGTCAGGCTTGATCGTATGAAATTGAATCCCGTCTAACTCCACTTCCTCTTTAGCTTTTCCGGCTGAACGTCAAGGGACAAATGGCGTATGGAGAGCGATGTCTTGATGCCCATAACTCTGATACCATTCATATCATTTTCTGTCCCATACAACCAACTGGGCCTTGGGAATACGACAGAGTGAGCTTACAAGTAACTTAAAAATCTCAAGTTATGTTTGATTTCCAGGCGAGTGGTTTAATTCGACATAACATGCAGGATAAGTGTGCAGAGGCAGACCCCAAGGGAAGTAAACTGCTGCTGAAGACCTGTGACGAAGGAAACACCAAGCAGCAATTTGATGTGAATGAGATTAAAACGTGGCAGCGATAGTGCTGTCACTTTCTGGGTTATCTTAGCACCATTCCACAAATGGTTTTATCAATGTTTTATTTACTTGCTCAATCATTTCTACTTCTGGGATACACCTCAAATCAACAGAGCACACTATCATTGTGACCATGTATAGCGTTCAAAGTATTGCATTCTTTCACACACAAAATATGCGCTCTCTGGCTTTCAAAACTTTGCCTTATTATCTTGTAAGTTTTTTTGTGCAACCTTTTTGTCTCATTCTATGAATTATTAAGTAGATGTGTAGATGTTTCTTGTTCTCTTTATATTTATTGTCAATTTATTTAATTAATTGATGATGGAAGTGTAGAATGATGTGGCTCCTGCTTTGTTAATGTTGCTTATTTAACGTTTAACATTTGTTATTGCAGGTGCATGGGTTGCTTTGATATAATTGGGAGTATAATTGTTGAATTATTCAAATGACTGTGAAGAAAGAATAAACCTATGCAATGTTATTCATTTCACACATTTGTCTTTCTATTTATTTTGTTTGAATGCCACTCTATATGCACAAAGGGCAGAAACAAATCAATTTGGATTATTTTAAGAAAAATGATGCTTTATTCAATGTTGTGAAATGTAAATACATGTAGATTGATAAATCAAGCCTCGGATTATAATGTGTTGACAATTTTGTTTGAATGCCACTCAATGCCCAAATTAAGAAACAAATAAGTGGCAACATCTAAATTGTTGATTTGGAATATTAAAATAAAACTGATGCTTCGTTTGATCTCTTTAATAGATTTGTATGATACAAGTCAGCTGCAGTGTAGGCCTACTCTCAAATGTGCACAAAACTATACCATGTAATATGCATCCAGGGATTGCAGGCTGTACAGCATTAATATTCATGTAGTACACAAGCCTAGCTGTGCATTTAATTGAAAGTGAATTACCGGTACCGTTATTAATTGAACCTATTTTGCTGCAATATGGATAACCAATGAATGACTTAATTTCTTGCAGTTAATTATTGTACGTAAATGTAGAAATTTCCTCGATATCAGTGTTTTCTATCAATCATTGAAATAAGACCCAGTGAAAAAAATGTCTTCTTTGTACTCCTTCACTTGCTATCTTAGTCCACCAGGCTTAATAATTAAACGCAGAAATATTATCCCTTTAATCTGTGATTATCTAGCTATGCAACACTGCAGATATTTCAAATTTTCAGCAATAAAAATATGTACATGTAGCATAGGAAATCTGTTGATGCACATAAATCGATGTATCTGTGTAGATTAATTGTGTGCACTACAATTTTAACTGGATTTGCGCTTGCGAATTATATCGAATCGATATACGAAAAACAAAATTGTCCTCATATTACAGCTCTACTAAAGCAGGGCTTTGCGCTTGCGCACAGAACGTTTAAAATGGCCACCGAAAACATCGAAGACGCGAAAGCTCAAATGGGTTATGACCCCAGTAAGTTTGTGGCATTAATAAATAGCAACGATAACAACTCCGAAATAAAACCTTTAACATTCTGATTCATTTGCACGAGTTATAGACGTGGTCATGCTTTCAGGAGTATGTTTCAGCGGTGTGAATTGTGGATACCGGGTGCGTTATGATTCCCCTATCACCATGACTATCAGTCTTCTCGAGATTTTTGTCACACTCGTCGACTCGAT
>KB307129.1:130905-171653 GCA_000328365.1 Capitella teleta | reverse complement strand
CAGGAGAGGGGGCGGGGGGGGGGGCCTGGGCCAGTGCCCCCCTTCAATGTAGGAGTGAGTTGGTCATGCAGTGTCGTGAGTAATAGCACAGATAAATCTGGCGAGGTCTGTATACCTCATGGCGTCTCGCTGTAATCAGTAGTGTAGTACATATATCATAATACTAGTGTCATTCATTGTATCATGTATGATGTATGTCAGCTACGTGAGTATGTACACTGTACACATACAGTGGCAACGTAATTGTGGGATATATGCAAGTATCTTAGCTGTTACTGTTGTCCGTTTTATTTTAGGTTACCTCTTTCTACCGAAGAATGAGGTGATGCTACTCTGGGGGAGGGAAAGGGTGGGCAGACATCAAATTTATCCCCAAATCGAAAGCGCCTCTGCGGTGTTTGCGTTATGATTCATTTGCCTTCTTGGGAGAACTGAGGGGAGAAGGACAAAGACAGTGTAACATAGTATCATTAATTTGTTACTATCATACAATTGCGTACATACGAATACCAAAAATAATGAATGATTTCTCTAAATGGCTGTGATTTTTCTTCTGCACATGCAAATTTTTGGGTGGGGCCTTGGCCCCCCGGCCCCCTCCTTTTCCTACGCCACTGCGCGTAACGTAGTGCAGTGTTATGGGGCGTGAATAAGGTTGGCGCGGTTGCAAAAACGCACAGTATTAGATGTCAATATCCATTGTAAATAGTCATTACACTACATGCATACCATAAATATAATAGCAATTAAAAACCTTTACAAGTATGGTTAACCAAAGGGGTCATAAATTGTAATTTTAGTAGTCAACCATACTCGTTATGATTGTTAATTATGATTGTAATTCGTTATAATTATAATTCTTCAGTGACTCTGCAGTGCTGCCTAACAGCGTAACAAGGCCGGGCGCTATGTACTGCTGTCTATGGTGGTATGCAGGATAAAGAGCCCTTGGGAATTGGGATTCATCGAAAAGAGTTGGGGGAAACCCCGGTCCTGTTCTGATGCCCGTATCACTCGAATGGTTTGGGTGGAGCCGTAAAACCCCATCATGCCTCATCACCCAGAAACATTTTGCAGGCATCTAATATTCGCGAATCACGATCGATCGTGACCGCCAATATATGGAATATTTCATACGCAAAAATTTGTTGTTCTACAGTATGTAATTCATTTATTGATTGACTATATGCTATAAATTCAATGATTGAGGTATTGAATGAGTAATCAATTATTGAATATTGAATACCGTATTGTCTTGGTTATACGCGCAGTGCGCTAAAACAGAGGCCGAGAGAATGTCAATTTCACATCGATTACACGCCCACTCCACAAACACCCCCTCAAAATTGTTAAAACCCACGAATTCAATGAATATTAGCCTGCTGAAGCATGATTGAAGTTTCTGCAGGCTGCTGCTAGTAATGCTAGTAGGCTCATGTGTAGGACAAGTATCCCTGACAGGTCACTGAACTGTCATATTCCCAAGACAGACACTCTGTGGATATTCCATGAGCAGTCAACAGCTTGGTCTGCACTTTAATAGTTGAAGGGTGAGCACTGTGAATGCTGCTAAAAATACCTTGGCACTAGTGGGCGTGTATGGGAATTCATCAATATCTCCTTTGGAAAAGGTGGGGCGGGCGTTTATTTAGAGCTGTGCTTTTAACCAAGACAATACGGTAAATTAATTTAATGAATACATGTGCAGGAGGTGGAGCCGATGGGCAAGGAGAGCGACCACATCCACATTACTGCCCTGACCGCCATCACTGGGGTCCCTGTCTGCATTGAGTACATGGACCGCAGCGAAGGTCACGGGGTCACCACGCTCGTATTCCCAGACGACAAGACGCCTGTGCTGACGTTGCTCTACAAACCAGGGCACTATGACCTGCTCTACTGACGATGACGTCACATCGTGTGCTGCTCTCTCTCTCCCTCTGGTGCTTAGACTCAAATCATGCGAAATAAATATCTCTTCATGTGATAAAAATCTATATTTGTTGTGTTCTCTTTGTGTAATTTTTCTTCTAATTAACCACAGAAAATCCGTAGAAGGAAAGTTCAGCGCCCATCCATCTAAAATTACAAAGTTTTAATGAACATTATTTTTCATTGGAAATAATGATGAAAAAATCAGTGGGGTGAGGTTCTAAATGGGAAGTAAATTCATCGAATTCCAAATAATTAATCATAGAAATGAATTCCAAGCCAAATCAAACCAAGTCATGCATGCAAATAAAGTCAATTGATTCGTGTGTGGCATCATGTGGTTGCAGTTGGCATAGTGAGGGTGGTTATGAAGTCGCTTTCCGGGTTCGATCTGAATCGATCAATGGATCCTAAACAGTTCGAGAATTGCTTTCATGCTATTGATGCTAATACATGTATTGTCTGTCTTTCGAGGTGGAATGATCAAATACGAGACAGGTTAATAACACGTACGTTCATTTCAATATTCTACCCACGTGCTTTGGGTTTCTTGCGCGGGAATGCCATGCTTACTGAAATCATAACGCTCTTCCGCGGAAGAATCGAAAATAGAAAAGGAATATTACACAATTATACAATATATAGTGTGATGCGCGGTAAAAATAAACACACTTCACATTATGAAGGGGCAAATATACTCACTTGACTGAAATAGCCCTTGATCGTCATATTTGATTCAAAATATCTGAGAACTATTTTGTGCAGACGACACGCGGTGGCGCGAATTGTAAGTTAGTGTGTCGGTTGTTTATTTCCGGCTTGCGTCGTTTCGCGAAGTCGCTGTCAAATCGAAGCATTCTCCTGGGTTCCGAGTCAGTGTCGCTCAACTGTCGTCTTTTAAAGGTTGGAAACGTTTGGATAAACAAATCTCCGATCTTTAGCCGTTACCATTTTAAATATAAGCCCCTAATACGCTGAAAATTATAATTTTCACCTATATATAACACATTTATAACACATAATATTTATTAATGATGATTATTATAATAATTTGTCGGTTAAAGGTTTGAGGTTCCGAAAATGTTTCTACGTGTATGTATCTGCAGATAAAACTTTTTTTTTTCTTTTTTTCTTTTTTTTTTCTTTCCCAAGTCGGTGTTTTGAGTACAGGAGCGTGTAACAGATCTTGCATATTCCTCACTTCGAATTTTCAACACACTTACGGTATAAGCTGTGAATAATCCTTATAAATTTATTATTAAATTGATTATTATTATATATAATATAATTAAATTAAATTAATCTTATAATTGTCTTTATTGTGTTAAAAATTACGATCCATTTGCCAACTAACAAAGAGCTAAAACATCGATAATCGTCTTTTGACGGAAATTATCGCCTGGGGGAAAATATAGTATCCAAAAATCATCGATCGCGAAATCATCATGCGCGAAATAGCACCGGCTTCATGCAACCACTTGGATGGAGCTCATATAATTGGACAAATTTATCCGTTAATACTCTCAACTAAACGCATTAAACAAAAATCTGGTTTCTTTTTAATGCTAAAAAATAATCAATCGTGTTATTAAGGTATCGGCAGATTTCACTCGAATTCGGTCGCTGAGAGGATCTTATGGGGAAATAGAGCGACGGATATTCTTTAGACATATATACATAAGAATATTATAGTCATATATAGTGGCGCATTCAGTGAGTTATGTGAGCATGATGAATTGGCGATATTAAATAATTGTACATTATATTATGATAGAGCTTTCCGAAGCTTTTTCTTGCTAATAGTGCATTCATGTATACCATTGGTAAAGGAAACATAAAATCGACCCATGCAGTATCCGACAACAATTAGACCGCACACCGGTATATAATCCCTAAAGACCTAAATATTACATTTGACGAATTATAACACGATCTCTACATTCGCCACTACATGTACCCTCTCCGCTTCTCCAATATTCAGTACGTGACACGAAGTCTGCGCATAATATAGCAAGGTGTATTTGTACATGTGTATTGCATGTATATATGTATGGTATGTGCCTATCATGAGTGCATAATACATATAATCATATATATCATATTCGCCAGATCACTGTGGCTCAATCAGTTTGTTAATAATTCGTGTTGTTTATTACTATTATTATATATATATTTTTTCTCTTTCACCTATAGTTCCTCATTTACAGGGATAATACTTAATACTTATGCAACTGGATACAATATGACCCAATTTAAGTTCAATAGCATACGTTGAAACGAATCCCGATGACTCGATCAATCAATAATTATAGATAAATCATTGCAATGACCTGCGTGGCGAACCAATTCAATTGGTTCTGGTCGCAATAACTCTTGAGCTGCTCACGAATTGGTTTCAATCAATTGGCGTAATTTCTGGATCCCGAGTGACACGTAGTAACTCATAGGTTACATACATTGTATCGCCTGGTTAATCAATTAGTCAACATACATCAATCCATGATAAAATCATCAAGATGGAAACGATACATATAATTTGAAAAAGGAAAGAAGAGTATTCTATATATATAACAAGGTGCTTGTTGGCCATTACATGATAGCAGTGGGAGGGGGGCATCTGTTGATATTGAATCATAAGGCTCGACTTCTCCAGAGAATACAATGATCATATAATAGGGTATAAAGGGAGTAAGGTAAGATTTCCCATAGTACGTACATTGATATCAGCTGGCATATCGAATCGGATTACAGACGCAGTTGCCATTTACCTTGCGGCTTGCACACGCACCGTCACACACACCCACTTGCCTGTGGCAATTGTAGCTGCATTCTGTAGCCATAATATGTGGGGATCATTATAGCAAAAGGAGTCTTGGAACGAGACTATGGCTATTGCAGACATGGCAGAGTCTCTGCCCCCTTCATACGAATCAGTGGTTGGCAATGGGTCGCTCAGCGGATGCCGCGACTACTGGCCGTCATGTTTGAACGACGCATGGAAAGCCAAATACGGCATATTTGAAACATTCGAGTGAGTGACTTCACCTTCACTAACAATGTCAGTTTTCTTTGATACTTGTTATCGCAGTGTGTTGATTAAAAAGGTGAACATTTGGTTGGAGTGCAACCCTGGGCAATCTGTTTTCTCTTGCGAGACGATTGAGAAGAAAGTCTACAGAACGGATGACATTTACGGCCCAAGCCTGCAGTACCCAGCGAAAGGAAGCTCGTGTATGCGGATCAAAGGCTTTAGGTACATCATTTGCATAAAAAACTAGATCCATAAATTTCACTTATTTCAAGGTTGTGGTACACGAAGAATTTAGCATCATGCCCACAAATTCTACGCTACATGGACATCGTTCCAAACAAAATTGATTCTTGCGAAGATTTGGAAGACAAATATCCACAATTCGAATCGTTTCAATCCGTCATCGATCACTTCAACATAAGAATCATGCAGCATCCGTTGCCGGGTGAGTTTGATGAAAGGAATAGCCATCATGCGCGCGCAATGCAGCGCGGGAAATTTTGTTCGCTAACACAGCACGTGCTCTATAATCCTACTGTGTAATTTAGGTCGAATCGTGAGCATCCAAACAGTTCCCATCACAGTCAGTCATGATTGGTGGGGCGATCGTGTCGACATCAACCCAGAATTCTGTGCGTGGCCTGATATGAGTCGAAGTCATCGCTTGTATTTCCTACGCGTTTATTTTGAAGCAGGCCCTGTCCGCCAGGAGCGAATAGGTAAGGAATGATATTAATTTCTAGGTATTTCTAATTTCCACGGCTAATTATTGTTAGGCATAGCCGATTTTGCACCCCAGCAGCTAGAATGTGGTTTATTTGGCGGGAAGCCAAAATTCACAAGTTTCCAAGAAGTCGTGGACCGCGCGGCAGTGTGGGTGAAACAATCAAATGTAATATTTATCGATGTTTATGAAAAATTTATCAAATTATGCTTACTTCCGTAGGGTATTCGTATCACCAACATGCAAACTTTAGATACAAAATACTTGAAAATGAGTGGTAAGTATAACACAATAAACGCATATTAATCCACTTCCACCCAAAATTCATTTGTAGAAATCGGATGCCGATTAGATACTTTATCTGCCATGGAATACAAAATTCAGAACCGTCCCCGAATCACCGTTCTACGAATCTCGTACGTCGAATCGAACAGCATCCCTAGGACTCCCAACATCTTCTTCCGATCTTTCTATCCTCACCACAACTGCTCAGAAGAAGGCAATGGATACGAAACTCTGATAGAGGCACAGGAACGCGTCAAGAATTGGTTGGAAACCACAGGTAAACTGTGCTCAATGTACATCAGCCTCAGTTGGTTCAGGATCCCGAGGTTAAATGAGCACTAACAAGAAAAAAAGACAAGAAAAATATATCCATGTTTTTGTTTTTGTTTTTGTTTTTTGTTTTTTCCCCTAATTAAGGCTATGGAATTTGAATAGTTGATTAATTACAGGGGCGAAACTGCTATGTATTGAGACAGTTTACCTTCCGTCTGAACTGCACATGAAGCACCCTGAGGAGGACAGAACGGTGTTCCTTGGGGAGTGGTGCCTGGACGCGTCCGAACCATCAGAATTCAGGATAAAAATGTTGCAGCATGTTAGGTGATTAATTTCATCCATTTTGCTTAATTATTTTATGTTGAATAATTATTAGTGATTAATTAGCATTGAGATCACATACATGTATGAATGTGTGTGATTTTGATCAATCCAATTAATTATCTTATTTTTATAATTATGAGTTTAAATTAGCATGATTTTAATTATATTTAATTACTATGTTATCTATGCTTACATTATATGTTTGGATTACAGATTGATTAATTAGATGACTAAATAATTTTCCTGATATTGGTCAATTAATCAATTACTTCAATTCATTAATATTCCTTGAAAGGAATAAAGGTGGAAGATTCTGATGAAATTGTATATGAATTTATTAAAATTTGTAGTTTTTTCACTTAGATAAATTATTGACTAATTGATTAATTTTCAATTAGGTTATATTTGGACCACCATCGAATGCATACTCACGCCATAACTCCACGTCCGAAGAGTTGTTATGATGAGGATGACATCACATCGGATGACTTCCTTGGATGTGCTGTCCTTTGAGTGGCTTCACAGGCTGGGGATTTTTGTATTAGCTAATTAGTCAGGTGAATAACTCGCTGTTGATCATCGATTTGTTGAACACTGCTTAGAAATACCAGAAATCATGTTATGTTTTGTTTTTTCCTAAAAGCCTCAGGTTTATGATAAAATTATACTTCATGATTTTTAACTGTGAATTGAAAAAAAAGAAGAAGAAAAAAACTGTTACTAATTATTGTTCTCTATAAGAGATTAATTACCATTCAATGATGTGCATTACATGTGTTATTTTTATTCTTTGGGTAACATTCTGTTTTATGTGCGCGTGAATTTTGATAGAATCAAATGAATATTGTCCCATTTTTATAATTTTATTTTACTAAATCCTGTTATCTCTGACTAGTTCTTCGATTAGCATATTTGGCAGTACATGTTAATGATTTCAAATCATGAAAATTTTTTGCTGCAAAAACTGATTTATTTACATCTATAAGTACAGACTACCTCCATAAATTATTATTTGTTTGTAGATGTATTAAAACTGCTTGTTCATATTTATATTTCATGCCATCTATGATATTTCTGAGTTGTGATGAAATTATTTACTTTTATAATGAGTTTGTGTATGTTATACATGTTGACATGTATTCTATCTCAGTGATATTGGTTAATTGTTAAACACACTTCAGGCTGGCTCCTGAATTACTTAGAAAGTGATTTGTTCCATGTGATAGTCAATTTACTTATTTTCCATTATTAACTGGTATGTATTCAAATTCTCTTTAAACTAATTTATTGTTTATTTTATGATATCAACTTTTATAATTAGTTAAAGGGTCATGTATCACAAATTCAATTTTTAGGGATTTAGTTTGCATCAAATTCATTATTTCTTATGATTGCAAACTTGTTTCGCTCATTAATTTTGTGTCAAAATAAAGCTTCACCGTGATTTTTACGCCAATATATTTGCCTCAAGTAGGATTCCCTCCTTTCAGCCATTCACCAACATGGAAACACGTTTTCAAATTTGCCGAATAGCAACGTCGATGGGAGATACCAGGGAATCTCTGTTCTCAATATAATGACGTCATAGGTACGGGCACCAAAGTGATAAATAATTTCACGGGAAATATTTCAACACCAGATAAAAATAAACGTTTTTGGTGACACCTGATCTTTAAGCCAGGGGAGAAATGACACACAGTCGAAGCATTTATGCTTCACAGAGGGCTGCATTAGTAAGTCCCCAATATCATAAATAACAGAATTCGTTCAATTGTTGACTGGTGACATACATATGAATGGTGATACATGTTCATTCTGATTTGACATTGTAGCAATGAATATCTTATGGCCTACCTAGTGCAATTGGATGCTTCTGCTGCTTCACTCTATACTGAGGAGTGTATATATATTTAATTGTTGTTCTTTGAAGTGATGAATCGATTAATTGGCTAATTGAGCCTCTCGATTTCATGCTGTGCTCAATTTGAGAATGGTTTTGTTAAAGGTACATCTTGTATTTAACTTAATTATACCTAAAATACTTATATACCGGTACATATTTGTCGTAATTAGTCCTTTCATAAAAAGCTGATAGGTTTCTTGGTCTCCTAGCGCAAATTCGTTTAGGATGCCTCGTTGGGAGACCTCAGGCGCTTTGTGTTTTGGAGGTTCAAATTAGAACTTCTACGTGTTTATCGTAATTCATTCAGTCAAAAGTTTATTATTTGTTAAATTTCCTAATACATTTCTCATACGTTGTTTGAGGAATATCTCAAATAGTAATTTTCCTGTTAAATTATCTCAATTTTGTCAGAGAACAAAGTCGAAACAAAGAGAATTACGTAATCATAACGCAACGTAGTACGTTATGATTTTATTAAAACACGGTTCATCACTCTGTGAAACGTTATGATCTCATGTGAGCTCCACTCAAAACCGACGATGAAAGCAAACGCACATGAACATAACTTTCATATTTGCGGCTTCTGCTTAAAACTGATTCATTCCCAAGACGTAAATATGAAGTGTTGGCTGATTTATGATTTAGATTTTATTATAAATGACGACAGTTCTATGAGAAGATGGCCACAAAAACAGAGTTGCTGCTTGTTTAAGAGAAAGAGAGAGAAAGAGAAAAAAGATATGTCGGGTTGAATAAGACAACTGATATGCTGCTGTTGGTTTACCATTATTGCACCGCTTCCCAAGACCTAGGCGACTACTTCAGGTATTGCTGTAATATTCCGTGTTCATTATACAAATGTACTCCTTCAAGTCGTTCGAGATTGGAAGACGTTCAACGTTGTAAAGCACGTTCCACGACAGCGTTCTCCGCACAGATCTCCGGCACAAGTCTTTCAGCTGGCGGGGGCCAGAGCGCAGTCCTTTAACCCACTTTCCAAGGTCTCTGTCTGCTGCCTCCGAGGACAGCGCCAGGAAACTCTGGTCCTCCCAAGTTGGATCAACTCCAGCAGAGAACAGAAGTCTGATGAGTCCCTGTTCCTTCGTGCCGACGACGTTGGACGCGAATATCCTGGTTTTCTTGAAGGACAACGAGCTGAACCCAAAGGCCTGGATGAGCACCTCGCATAGAACCATTTGCTCGAAGCTGATGCCATCAGGACTGGGAAAGAGCAGGGCGAACTTCTCCCAAACCGCGCTCACATCAGCGCCACACTGAACCAAACTCATTGCACACTTGGTAGAGTCTTCAGGGTTCAACTCCATGGGGTCGAACTTCGCGTGCTGTCGATACACGTTGGAGAAATACTTGGCGTAGTAAAGATCCTTGTCGTTGTCAATGACAGCCATAACCGCCAGGTGGAGCGGTGAGTGACCTTTTTTATCCCGGACGTCGACGTCGGCACCGGCTTCAAGAAGGACGTCCAAGCAGTCCGGTTGGGCGCGGGCGGTGGCAGCAATCAGCGCAGGTACTTCACTATTGACATTGGCGTCACAACCAGCGTTGATGAGGTGCTCAAGAGTTCCCGAACACCCGTTCAGGCAAGCGAGACTGACAAGGCTGTCCACACCGTTGTTGACATTCGGATCAGCTGAATACCTCAGTAAGAGTCTGGTAGAAAGAACGTCACTATTGCTGACTGCAATGTATAAACCAGAACGGCCGCGGGCGTCACAGACGTTAGGGTCGGCGCCATGCTTCAACAGCACGTCAACGCATTCACCGTGCGCGTTTACAATAGCGTAGATCAGAGGACCAATACCGTAGATGTCCTCCGTCCTCGCTCCAGCGTCCAAAAGTAGTTCGGCAAGTTTGTCGTATCCCTTTTGGCAAGCAACATGCAGCGGTGTCTGTTGGTATCCGTCCAGCCGGTTGGGGTTCGCGCGACGGTTGAGCAGAATCTCGACCGTCTCAGCGTCGTTGAACTGAGTCGCGATGTGCAGGGGACATTTGCCGTTGCGGTCAAGTTTGTTGACGTCAGCGCCGGCGTCCAAGAGGGCAGCGACGACCGCTTCGTGGCCTTCTTGCGCCGCGAGGGTGAGAGGGCTCTCTCCCGAATCGAAGCACTTGTTGCGGTTAAGCAGATTCGTCATGCTCTCCACCTCCTTCACCTCGTACAACTTAATAGCACGACGGAACTTTTTCTCGTGAGGAACCTTCACGTTGGTGGAGGAGCAGCCGCCCATTCTGGCCCTGCACGAAAGAAAGCAAATTAATATGAAGAATCTGGTATAAATATTAAATGATGCATGTAGATATAGATACCTACATCGAGGGAATTAGCATGATCATAGCCGCAAGCAGCAATCAACCTCAAACTGAATCATCACCTCACCTCGCACATCTGCAGCGAATTTCGCCAATATCCCCAACCAGTGAACCACTTAATACAACAGCAACCGAATCCATATGCCAAACAATATCATCCTTTTTTTTGCCTCATACACCTACCTATACAAATTGCTCTTTCATCTTATTCCAGATTAAAACAATTCCACTTATAATTTTACACGCTCAACAAAACGGCATCATTGACCTTATATTCTTTGAAGTGAATACAATGGAATTCAGTTTTGCCCTGATCATGAAGTTGTTATTTTTTCTCCTCGACTCTCCTCTGTATTATATTGAGTTATGATCACGTGATCAGGGGCAGCTGACTGGATCGATTGTCTATTGCTGTTAAAGAGGCATTACAAATATAAAACGGACTGATAATCGACCATGTCCTGTCTGCTGGGTGTTGGTTGCAATGGACAAGTTACATCTTGTACATACTAATGTAACAACTGCTGTCTGTTATGCATTATAAATGAATAGCACTTGGCTCGGGGCTCCTGCATTATTATGTTTCTGACAAGAATGATTATAGATCATAGTTACACAGTTTTGCATGTAGCTCCAGTTTAAACCCACACAGAGATACAAGGGCAAAGGTGTCTTCTCTTTATGCATACACCGCAAAGACAAAACAATAAATAACAAAAAAGACGCCAGTTTGGGAATGAAGCCAAAAGACCAGAAAAGTTGATCATATTTACTTTATACTCGGTCTTCTCTGCACATAATATTGCACTTGTAGCTCACCGTGTTGCAGAGAAAAAGGAAGAAAAATGTAAAGGATCTGGCCTAGGTACACGGTATCACAGCCTCCAGTGGCCGTGTCTGCTATAGTAGGCCTACAGTATTCACAGAGATCAACTCGGTTGAAATAATGTCGGTGCAGATACACGAATATTGAATTCAGTGCGTGTATACGAGTATAATTGATGCATGCACGACGATGCTCTATGCGCTACCGGGGGCCTATTAATACCAGTGCCCCAACACTATAATATTAAGCAGAGTATACAAGTAACAAGACTAAAAATAAAATGTTGAATATCTGCGAAACCGACGCCCTGGTTGGGTAAATTTTTGCTTTGGTCCTCCACCTTTCACGTTCAGTGCGAACGACTGAACCACCATCTTGTCCTGTTCGCCATGCAGCAAGTGGATGGAGCGAGTGGAACCAGAACAATTCCAGAAGCAACAGTGGCCGTCAGTATGAATATACATCTATGCTTCGATGGAACACGGAGCTGGCATGTAGTCAAGTGGCCCCCCTGACAACTAACATTGCAATGAAAGCATCGGTGAAGAACCCATATTCGATGCATAACAATGATTTATGGAGCTCTGGTGAATATCCTGGAACTTCATTTCCTACGAAAGGGGCGTCAAATAAAGACAATTCATGGTCATCATTTAAAAGCAAACCGTTGTCGATTTTCTCGGTTTTTTACGAGTTCCAGCGGGCGATAATAGGTGAAAGAGAGGAACGGCTGTGCAGGGTCCAACGCGGGCACTAGTGCATAAGTCCTGATTTATCTGGCAAATAACGGCTCAGAGATGGGCTTGTTGCCACCATTATACGCCCTTTCTGGACCATGCATGCAATGTTGAGAGCAGTATATTGTCCTTGGTAGAATGAGCCAATGCCGTAGGATCATGTGCGGCTTTAATCAATGCGTAATACCCAGTTAGCCCCGCGGTGGTTGTGCTCTCGTCTGCTTGTTAGGCAATGAACTTAAATTGCATTGGCATGGCGTGTATGATGTATGGGCTGGTATGCTTTGTATTTGCATGTAGTCACACTATACTACAGTCCCTATCATCTATGCATACCACAGCTAAGGCATCGATCATGAAAATTAGATGATAAATCCATAGCGGGCTATACTGTCATCAAAATAGCGAATTACAGGGCCGGCTTCCTTGTGGTCCTGCTAATGCATGTAATCTTAGGGTCGGGTGGTAACGGATTTGGCATTTAGATTGGCACTGAAATGAGCGAATCAGAAGGAGAATGATTGCAATGCACGCGACATTGCCACTGAAGTTGATGGCATTGCACAGGGCACTTCTACGATTACACCCATCAGTTTGATTACCATGACAACATCGTCTTTTAACCTGAGCCGACAACTGTCCATTGAAGGAGAGATGGAACTGCAAATTGATTTTCTTATTCGTCTCTGGCGGCAGTGATCCCTTGGGTTCTGATCTCTAGTCGCTCGTCACAAAAGCCATGGGACATTTCGAACCCCACGGGGGCTATGGTTCACAGCTATGCAGGCAATAGCGTGAGACACGAGGAGTCGAGCAAATTATCCTATTATTGTCAGGCAACCCCTGTTCCACCATTAGGCTTCTGGTGTGCCACAAGGCATGATCGTGTAACCGTAATGATAACATCCCTATGAGGCATAAAGCATGCGCGATGCAGTTCTTGGAAGATTGGATATCTTCCTGCGTGGATGTCATCGAGGAATCTCATATTGGTGAAAATTCGGCATCGGGATTAAATTGTTGCGATGTTGCGAGTAATCGGAACGCAAGTCTCCAGAAACCTTGCGTTCTTTACACACGCTCGCAAGTTCGCGAACACTTAAAGCAGACATTGACGGTTTGTAATATATATCCAACTACAAATTTGTTTCGAGTTAACACCATCGTCAGATAGTGAAACTGATCCACGAATAACATGGCGTGATTGTATATCTCTAGGGAACGCGTTTCTCAACGTCGATTCAACGCCAAAACGTGCTGCAATCTGGGCGTCTCATCTTTCAACACCTCCCCCTCCCCTCCCACAATCCAGAACAGCCTCCATTTCATATGGGATCGTAAATGATGGGTATCGTAAATCAATTTAGAGTCGCTCCCAGCGCGCCCATTCATCGCGCCCCGCATAACAGCCAGAGAACGCTGTCGTCAAAAGAAATTCTCTCTTTCATTCGTGCTTTTAGCTCCACGTTGATTGAGTGGAGTAAAGACATCTGCGTGTATTTCAGTTTCACTCAATAATGTAACATTCCATTTCCTGGAATTAGAGGCCAGATTTACCACGTGATATCAAATTGAGACGGATGCGAAGGCGTCCTGGGTGATACATTATGCAATTAAATTTACTATCATACGGCCCTTAGAATGGGATAAAATAAGAACCTAATCTCTGATGGGAGAAGAAGTATAAATTATGCAATCCTTCTGCTTTTTGTTCCTCTGTGCGATACTCTGATACATGCCGACCGCTTAAAGGGGAAGTTTTGTATAGCTATATAAGTATAAATTCGCCACATGTACATTGCATATTAAACTATATTTATTATGAATAACGGAGACTTTAATTCAGTTCTCTGAGCATCTAATTCTAAGGTTTCCTTATTTGGTTGAATCCACCCTGAAAGAAAAGTCGTGAATGTCAGAATGGGGAATTTGTTAGCAAGGGAACTGCTGAGGTGAAATACCACTATGACCATAGCTAGTCAATGGCGCATAAATTGCTATTATTATTATTATTATTATTATTATTATTATTATTATTATTATTATTATTATTATTATTATTATCATCATCACCATTACGTAAGTGTGAGATAAATGTCTGAAATGTTAAAGCTGCATGAATATATAGACTTATAATTCAAAATACATTCAGATGCCACTAAAGTTCCATTTTAAACGTCAAAAGTAAACCGCATACTTTAGTATTGTAATGGTATCACTAATTGTATAGCATGCTGACGCAGCTACTACATTAACCTATGACAAGAGAGGCAATGCATATTCCATTGCCTCCTCTGTTTCTGCCCCATTATATGCATCTGCCATCTCCCCACTGGCACAGGGCGACAAATGACATGTTACTGGTGTTATTAATAACAACATTCTTACCGTATACGTCACGATTTTGCTTCCAACAGATGCAGCAGCCACACAATATCCACTCAGAACGAAGTCCGCGCCAGCATTGAATTGCACGTTAGCTGGAATCAGCGGATGAGCGGCTGAAAGGAGGTCATCTGGAATAGCTTCCACGATCAGAGGAATTTAGAGGGAAGCCTCCAGGCAACAGCCGACATTCAAATGGTTCGCCCTGTTGCTGCAGTCGACCGTTTGGCTTTCAGTTTTCTTGGACAATGGCCAGTGGTCAGACGGACCTCGTGTCGGAACGAGAAGCAGCTCATTAAGCTCCGCCCGCAGCTCACAACATGCAGTGAAAGGAGAAACCCGCATTCTTCACATGCCGCTAAAATGTAAAACACGCGCTCGCAAGTTGTAACAGTTTTCAACAGACAAACCGTTATGTCATTCGCTTTGACGTCACGGCTTAATTTTTTTAAATCACGCAGATGTCATGGATCAGAAGTTTTAGAACAGATGGGGGTGGTTGTCTGCTGGTTGGGGAGAAGGGGGTAATTGAACGGAAACGGGAGACGCTTGCCCCTCGAACGAATAAAAGAACCAGTGACTGGGTCCGCGCAGTGGGCCGAATAAATCAGCGGCTTCCCAAAAGATTCGTTTAACCGTGTGTTGCCCCATCAAGTCTAATTGGCGGGCATCGCTTAGCAGAAATATTTTTAACTGGCTGAGTTACTGCATGACCCTGTGCTCGACCGCCATGGTAACTACAGTCTTCAATCAGATAAGGATGTTGTTCGGTGACCCATTTGGCATTTCTTGGATCAGATAATGAAAAAATCGGCCGTTAACCCACACTCCCATGTACAGGGCTGTCTGCCTACTATTGCCCACAATGACGCACTTCCGGTTGAGCAAAGTAAATCAAGAAAACGCAGTAGGAATTAAACATTGTACAATTTAACGAGAATAGTTACACTATTAGATCGAATCTCGATGGGAGTACTGCACGAGAGTAAATCGAATGATTCGATTTACTACCAGGCAGTTTCATCTTGCCGCACTTTCTACAAATCAGACTGACTTTTCATAACGCTCTTTTGTGCGTTGTGAATTTTCAATCTCTTCTAATTTTCTCATCGGCTCTCATGAATTCGGACTTTCGGAGATTGATCATAGCATTCGTTGAGTGGCGTCACAAAATTTTCATCACAAGAAATTTATGTTTATAAAAGGCAGCTCAATTATTTGGTGGCTAAAACCCATGCTTGCCTTATCATTCAACGATTAAAACTAGAGTCGAATCATATTGTATGTATCTGTATAAAGGCAAAGTTTTCCAAAGTAGGTTTAACACTTATTTGATATAAAGCATGATTGGATGTTACAGATGAAACACCTTCTGGCCATATAGTATCGATGCCCCTGGCGGTGGATGAGGTCCATGTGCACCAAATGTGTATTCGTTGGTATAATTTTAATTCAGTTTAATTTAATTTGATTAATTTTCTTTCTCTCAATTCGTATAAAAATATCCGAATTAAAATACTAGTACGACGAATGACCTTGGCCCACTTGACACCGATCTAAGGACCAAAATACTCCAATAAAGCAAATCTATGATGGAAATTTTGTCACTCTTTCATAAATTTGTTCTAAAATCTGCACATTGTCTAACGAGCAGACGACGCCACAGCACGGAGCGGCCAAATGAGTTATACACAATGCAATCTGCAGCGATTCCATTGCGTTATGATGTCAATTTACAACGGTCATTAATTTTGAACGTTATGATAGTTGACCACGCCTCTCATGAATATTCAAAGTTTCACCTGCAAAGTGCCCGGATGTCGCAAAATGGCGAGCTGTGCGTCGTTCTCGTGAAGTATATCTTTTTCATCTTTTGAGTGAATATCGCTCGATGAACGGTGAGTTAAACTCCATTCAAATTGCAGGATATTAATTTCAAACACTTTTGCTATCTCGCTCTCCGTCGATTTATCCTGTTGCAGCGGCTTTCACCTGTCGCTCACCTGTGCTTGACTCATTTCACAGAGGGAGACGATCAGCAGGTCAGGTGTGTTCGCCGCCTCCTCCCACGCTGTCCCTTGCGTAATCAGTCTGGGGTTTCCCCTTTAGTCGGTCCCGCCAGTTCCGTCTGGTAACCTTAAGTTTGTCATCGCGTTTTCGTGTGTGTCGCACATTCAGTTACACTGCTCCATTGTGATCGATCGCACATCAGTTGAACTTGAAACCTCACACTACTCACTACTGCTTACAGCTGAGGCTCTGTACTATTGATAGTAGTATCTGATACTTTCTGAACTTTCGGACTTTTGATTGTGTTTCTTTTTATGGTGGTGTTAGGACTTGCTGGCCATCAAATATTGAATCAATGTGGGTTTTGATTCAATCTTATTTTGTGTGTAAATAAGTGTGTGAGGATTTTCGTTTTGTGTGTGTTGAATATTCAAATTTCTGGATTTAAATTCTTTCTGGTAAGTGGACGTAGAGTGGTTATATGGATGGTTTCCACACTTTTCTCTCCAATATCATGTTTTTGTTCAATTACTGGCCTTTTCATAAATTTAATTCAGCTGATAATTCAATCATGATTGCTATGAAATTAGATAAATTTCTAATAAATTAGTAAAATTGCCCTTCCTGTTAGTAATGCTAATTAATTTAATGAATTTTAATGAATAATTAATTTGAATCGAAGTCTAAAAGACGGAATTAATAAGATTACAAAAATTGATTAATGTCTGAATTCTGAATCGTAAATGTAATTAACATAGTTTTCTTTCTCAGTAGTTCTTCCCTCAGCATGTTTTCTGTAATGAATCAATCCTATAGAATGATCAGAAAACTGAATTAAACTATTCATAATATCAAATATTGATAAAGAATTTGATTAATAATGTAATTATATTATTGATGAATTGACTGTAATAAAATACAATAGTCATATGATATAGTTTGATCATGATGTGTATGTACTTCAATTTGAATTTTTAAACTTTGTTGACAATCACATCGTTGTGCTTATTCTACATCTCTGTATATTATATCAACACTTCCTCAATCAGCTTGTATTTGATAAGAAGCAGCAACTTAATTTCTTGGGCAATGATACAAATTAGCAACTCATGAGTTATATGCTCCAGTCACACCCCAGGAATGAACCTTGGTCACCGTATTTAATTATTTATCTGAGTTATCTGTTATTATCACAACACCCAAGTTCATTGAGGCTGAAATATGGTCATGTTTTAACATGTGACTGACATCTATCTGAATTATCTCGTTTGCCAGCGGTATAATAGGACTAACAGTATAAATGTTTCATAGCTTTACTCATTGCGTGTGATGGCAATATCTACTGAGGAATGTGTGAATCCTAATTTGCAAACTTCTCCCTGCATTACAATTCTGGGCCAATGACATCTCTTCTCCTCACCTTCTCTTTGGTTTTCCTCGAGACGTGCTAGGACCAGTCTCCTCTCTTGGCTGATGTTATTCGCTCTGGCAAAATGTCCTGTAATGTCATTCACTTGGCTTCCAATCATTTGAACCTGATTTTGCTTTAGTGAAGTTTTGACTGATGCCGTGTTCCATACTTCTTTGAATCTTTGATGGTCCAATTCTAGGTTCTTACTTCATCCACTTCTGTGAATTGTGAGTAATCTGAGTAGGGAGTAGTACTGAGTACCCATGTCTCCATCCGGCACATAACTTAAGCTTTAAACAAAAACCGAGCAGAGTGATATGGGAACACTAATTACTCTGTGAAGCAAGAAGGAGTATCAATTTCTCATGAATAAATAATGAAGCTGAGAAGCGTTGTTTCACTCTTAACTCCAGCAAATCTTCCTCCAGAACAGAACACAATGGCAACTCAATCTGGGATTAAATACAGAGCAGATTATCTTGTGGAATGCTGCACTTTCATCTCTGCTGATTATTTTCTTGTTTTGCTCGAATGATTTGCCATGTTTTTCACTCGGTAATCTGGTATAAACTCTGTTGTCTGTCTGTGTGTGGCTCTGAAGGAGTAATACGTCTCCCTGAATAACTACTTAAATGCCATATCATAGCTTTCTTCTGTCCGTCTTCAAAGTTATAGAGTTCTTTTAAGCTCAGCTCACATTCTATATTGGTGTCTTAAAAACTAGTAAAAACACTGTAATAGTGCTGTCGAGCACCGCGTAATGCACACGTGCAGGCATGCTATATCAGTATGCAAGCTCAAGTGGTCTTATCTTCTTCGTTTTGTAAATACTACATACATCTCAAGGTAATCTGTGAATATCTGTGGCCAGATTTAACTTTCTCCAGTCCGAAGCGCCGATTGTTACGTAACTGATTATTAAAGTGAATGACGCACTGCTTTCTAATTCGATCAGAAATCATGAAACTTTAGCCTCGGCTTGTCACAATAATTTGATTATAAATCAGTCTTCGTGCAATATTTGTTTAAACTAGAAGTTTTTCCCTTTTAGCCAAACGTGCAAGTACTTTAACCTTGTTAGGGAACTTATGGGGATACTATAGCTGTCAATATTGCAAGTGGAGGTTATTGTATCTATTTAATATTGCGCAAAATGTATATATTTATGTTCATTTTACCCAAGTCAGGTTGAAGGGTTGTTCCATGCATATAAAATGCATGTAATTCCATGCATTTTACCAATGACTAGATCAGTGTTTGTGATAACGCGATGCCACTGTCACCTTATCACTGTTATCAGTATCTTCTAGTAGCGTCTTATGAAGTTATCTATCGCATCCAGGGAAGCTGAGACTTTCTTCAGGAGGAACGCCTGTTGTGTGTCACGGACAGACTGGGCTCTTTGCCAACTCTTCCCTTCTCCTCATTTCTACAACTTTTGTTTATTTTCACTGTTTAGAAAACGACGGACTCCTTGGTCATTTGTAATCTTCCGACTCTTTGAGATGCCCCCCTATCTTGAGTGACAGTGTGTATATATCGATGTCATTGATACGCTCCCTTCGTTCCCATGGTAACCGTTTTATCAGCTTCTTCTAATTGGCGTCATCTTCGATTTTCTTCCCACACAAGTGACACAACCACAGAAAGAGTAAACAAAAAAATGCTTTTAAAAAAACGCGCTCGGAATGCCAGGCATTCTGTCAGCGATTATAGCCGACACTTAATTATGCTCCTGAGCGCCTGTATACAGCACCCTCATACCCGATCATCGTATGATTCCGTATTATTAATACGTCGGCAAAATTCGTATGCTGAAAATAATATGCTTTTAATGAAATGCAAGGCGTTAGCCCTCCTTTACTTCGAGTCTCCAGGCGACAGATTTAGTGCTCGCTGTGCGCTGTTGTACGCTCGCTTCAGTGTACGTGCTCCTCAAGAATTCCGGAATTCGAAATTTCCCGGGGGAAGAAGAAAGGAAGGAGTAAGCAGAGGAGGGAGATAGGTTATCGGTTTAAGACTCCCTGAAGTGAAGTCGGTCAGACGCCGGTCAGAACAACTTGGCACGACGCCAGCTCAGTCGTACCACTGCTTGGCACAGGGAGACTATTGTTGCTTGGCTGTATACTTTTAATGTGATTTAAGTATCGAGATTGAAAGAGGAATCCTGTGTTTCTTCTTCGGGTCAAATCGCGACGATGCGTGAAATGCTTCTCTCTTCTTTGATTACGCCAAAGAACCCGGTTTGTGGAACTTGTTTGGTGAAAATCCGCTCAGATGTCTCAAACAGTAGCTCTTTCATTACATCACTCTCACTTATTCTGTGTAAATCCTATCTAGGCCATTTATTTTTTCTTTCTGTGTAGCTCGTCATGTTTGGTAAGAAGAAAGAGAAGTCGTCATCACGGCCTCCCATTTCCGGCCCCACCAACTTTGAGCACCGCGTCCACACCGGGTTCGATCCCAACCAGGGCCGGTTCGTCGGTCTGCCCCCACAATGGGCGAACATCGTGGAGTCCAACAGCAGTTCAGCCAAGCAGCAGCAGAATGGATACAGGCCAAAACCGATCGTGGACCCGTCCACTATTACTCCCACGGAGATGTACTCACTGAAGGTACGCACGCATTTGATTCATAATTGCCCTGAAGTCGTCATGCTTGTGTTTTCTTCCAGACGATTGTCCGAGGCAGTTCAGTGTCGACCCTGAACGACGGAGGGCCACAACCGCCCCCTCCAAGCAAAAACGGCATCTCAGTCGCCCGCTCTAACTCACTTCGTCAGCACTCTCCCTCCCAGTACAGACGTAACAACTTCCACCCTGAAGACCTCCCTCCCCCAGTCCAGGAGCACCATGACGGACATCCTCCTCACGCCCAGGCCTTCAACGACCCTAGGGTTCAGGATCCTAGGATGCAAGATCCTAGGCTACAAGACCCAAGGGCACAAGATCCAAGGGCTCCAGATCCTAGAACGCAAGACCCGCGGCTTCCACAGCAATACAGCAACTATGCCAACACCTACCCTATGCATCCGCAGCAACAGCCACACAGAGACATGGCAGGGGGACATCCCGTCTACAGCAATTTCCCACCACAACCCAACCACCCTCCCCCTCCCCATCCCAACGGAGGAGGTGATTACCGTGGCGCCCCACGAGATCCACGTGACTACCGAGATTACCGCGATGGCAGAGACTACGGGCGAGCCCCGCCCTCAGGGACCTTGCCCCGTTCACATGAAGGAGGAACCCTGCCTCGCGGGGACAAGCCTCGTGGTGCTCCTGGAATGCAGTCCGGGGAGCGCAGTCCTGCTGGGGGCCACCTCCCTGCTTACCAGGTACACAGCTCCAAGCCAGGTCCCGAAGGAGGCTTCTCTAGCAACGGGGCTCCCCCTCCTGCAGCTATGCCCACTCTGAGTGCCACATCATCCCTGCCCAGGCAGATGGGCCGGCAGAAGGAGCGAGAGATGGAGAAGCAGCATCGTCACCAGGAGCAGCCTCCTCAGCAGCCGTCCCCTAATAGCCAGTTGCCGCCCGCACAGCAGTATGAGAGGGTGAGTGCTTATTTTAGCATGCAGCCCTTCTTCTTATGTGTATCGTGTGCATGTTCGTTCTGTTTATAGGCTCAGATGCATTCTCCCAATTTTACCGCTGCTAAGTATGTTAACCACCTCACCCCTGGTGGTGTCTCCCCACGCAGCCTCCAAGCCCCCGGGAGCCCCACCTCCCCATCTCCCACAGCGGGAGCTCACCCCCCCTCCCCCAGCACGAAAAGTCCCACTCCAGAGCAGAGCAGGTTGTCCCATGAGCAGGTAAAGACCGCCTCTTGCGAAACAAAATAACCGCTCATGAATTAACACGCTTCTGCTTTTGCTGTTTTTTTTTTATCTGGTAGTTTCGGTATATTGAGGTAACGATTAAGAATTTATTAAACTCAAGTCGACTGATTGTACAGGAGGCTCAGTTAAATGGCTTGAGCTTGTCTTTTTGAGTGCTGTGATCTGTGAATTCATTTTCTTGCTCATCTTGGTGACTGATGCTCGGGGATTTCTCAATAATGATTTAGAATTCATTGTATTGAAACCTTTCCTTGTTGGTTTTGTAGATAAAAATTTAATTTTTAAGTAAAAATTTAAATAATTATTCTTGTATATACTGTAAGATGAATTTTGAAATTCAAACCTTTCAGGGAGTTGAGGATATTTTAAGATATATTGACCTTTTTGACCTTTTTAGTTCCGGCGTGCCCTTGAGATGGTGGTCAGTCCTGGAGATCCTCGTCAGGATTTGGAGAACTTCATCAAAATCGGAGAAGGCTCAACGGGCATTGTGTGCATTGCGACCGAGAGAGCCACTGGCCGACAAGTGGCGGTCAAGAAAATGGACCTCCGCAAACAGCAGAGGAGAGAGCTGCTCTTCAATGAGGTCAGTTGCGGGTCATTTTTATTCATTTCTAATCATCATTAATTCGAGCAGGTCGTGATTATGCGGGATTACCATCATCCCAACATTGTTGACATGTACGACAGCTTTCTGGTCGGTGATGAGTTGTGGGTTGTCATGGAGTTCCTGGAAGGAGGTGCCCTGACTGATGTCGTCACTCATTCGCGGTTTGTCTTGTTTAGCTTCTGTTTGTGTTTGGATTTTTTTTCAAACGAATTTTGCTTTTTTCAGACTTGATGAGCAGCAGGTTGCGACCGTGTGCAAGGCATGTCTCAAGGCCCTTGCGTTCCTCCATTCGAACGGAGTTATTCACAGGGATATCAAGTCTGATTCTATTCTACTTTCTCATGATGGCAAGGTATGTACGACTCCGTGTGAGGTCAATTTCATTGCATCAGTCGACCAGCATATACATCTCTATTCTCTACTGAATGTGGTCTATATTTGATGTGGCTTCATGCCAAATCCATTCACCGCTTGTGTAATATATCCGTGTTATAATAGCTGAAACGACCGTATGTTAATTTCCCTTTGACTTTCACAGCAGTTAAACTTGGCGGCATTTCGTACTTTTGTTACTAGCCCTTAATATAGTTGTTGGTCTGTAAGTGTGCCTTGAGCATGTCAGCTTATGTACCAATGCACTTTCCTATGCCTCACCGCAAGGCCTATTATATCATTTTTCTGCCATCAAATATTCTTTGACGATATCTATATTGGAATTCGTGGCTATCTCTCGTTCTTTGATCGAAATGTGTCGCATAATTATCTAATATTCGTTATTTGCCCATTTTTGGCATAGTTTTTTGGCATGATTTTATTAATTATTAACTAGACAGCGAAGATAGTTGCTAGATATCCTTGGAAAGTAGAAGTGGTGGAGCCTATTTCGTGGTATTACAAGGCTCTGGGGTGCATGATTATTATAGCCTCGACTGTATGCCTCAGAAGTTTTTATGGGAAAATAGCCATGAAGCCATTGCATTACGGTATGCATTATCCAATTGCAATTGCTTGGGGTACTCGTGTTGAGGTTGGTTTTGGTTAGACCTCCTCTGATCTGCAATTCTCTTGTTTGTAGGTGAAGCTGTCAGATTTCGGATTCTGCGCCCAAGTCACACAGGAGTTGCCCAAACGCAAATCACTGGTCGGAACGCCGTACTGGATGGCCCCAGAGGTCATCTCGCGGCTGCCCTACGGTCAAGAGGTGGACATCTGGTCGCTTGGCATCATGGTCATTGAGATGGTGGATGGCGAACCGCCTTTCTTCAACGAACCTCCCCTGCAAGCGATGCGTCGCATCCGAGACATGCCTCCTCCACGACTGAAAAACACCCACCGGGTAAGATCCCTCCCCCCCCCTCACTCAGCTAAGAATTACATAATCCAAATTTTCTCTCTCTCGCAGGTCTCTCCTCGTCTGCAAGGCTTCATTGAGCGCATGTTGGTTCGTGACGCCACGCAAAGAGCGTCTGCTTTTGAGTTGCTGCAGCATCCGTTCCTGAGGCAGGCAGGTCCCAACAGCTGTCTTGTGCCTCTCATGCGCAGCTTCAGACACAGTCCCTGTTGATAATACTGCTTTCTGATTGGTCGAAATACTGCCTCACGAAGGTGCAATCAATTCATAGTCTTCATGTATTTTTCTTTTACTTCTGAAGAATTTTTGTATCTCTCTTTTATTTTTTTTTATCTCTCTTTAAAGTGAAGATGAGAAATTAATTTTTTCTTACCACTGTGCAATCCTTTTCTTCAGCAAAGTTAGCACCAATTTTTATATATAATTTTTATAGAGAAAATCATAATAGAATACATGTGTCTTCCATTTTATTGAGATATAAAAACCATCTTATATATTTCCCCCGTCAACAATCAAACTATGGAAGGCAGCTTGTCCTTTTAGTAAAAAAAATGAAAATAAATAAATAAATCTCTCCTGAATAATAAATCATTATATTGAATCTTTTATTTTGTGCAGCACTCTTAAACAAACATGAATACTCATTCTGTTTCTGCCCCCCATAATCTTCTCATTACTTATTTTTTATTTTTTATTATTTTTTTTAACTTTCATCGCACCTCTCTTCCTTTGTTACGAATGTTTGTTTTTGGGTCATGAATATTCATTTATTTTAAGCTTTCATGAATATTCATTATTTTGGGGTTCATGATTATTTTGTAATTTTTTTTTTCTCTTTTTCTTATTCATGGTTATGTAATAAATTTTGATTATTGTAAACACATACATATCATATTATGAGTGGACCAAGTATACCGATCAAGTGCCTTTTAAAATAAAATAAAATAGTAATCTTTGTTCAATTCACAGAATAATCCTGCTACACGAAATAATTTATTTTTTAGCACATGACTGAAAATTCACTGCATGGTTGCTAAGGACTTTCTCTGTTGCTATGGTTACTACTATGTTTCTATGGCTACAGAATCAAATCAAATCTTTGTTAACATATTCTTCTGTGTCTTCATTGTTGTTTTTTTTTTGTAACATTTTGTTGCATGTTTAGAATTTTAGGGTTAAAATAATCCTCCCTCTGTTTCAGTGTACAGACGTAGATTCTTTTTTATGCCTTTTTCTGGAGAGAGAGAGAGAGAGAAAATAATTGAATAAAATCCATTGCATTTTTTTCAGTTGGTATTATTTTCAATGTACAATGTATTTTATGCAATAAAAACTGACCAAATATCCACAACGTATGTGTACTTCAAATCTTGAAAATTTTGATCGTTTAGTAATATAATTAGAATGAAGATGTTGATTAAAATGGTTGCTCTGTATTTGGTTGATTGACAAGTAAACATTATGACCTGACTGTTGGAATGATGACACTATCCAGCTTTCGAGAATTTACGAGAATTCACAAATCAAAAAGTTTACTGGAGCTTTCAACTGACGACCAAGTGTTCATTCCATCGTAGTGTAGCGAAGTTTCGATCTCGTCTTCAGGATGGCGTGCCCGATGACAATAATCAGGATGACGGACGCTAAACCCGCTGCTATGGCAACGGTTACTACGTGCTGATGGTTCACACCGAAGCTCAGATCGCGTAGGCAACGAACGGCTGATAAAATGATAAGGAGTGCGTTATGATAATGGCGAAGAAAGGTGATGCTTCCTAACGGTGCGTTATGATTTGCACGACTCACCAGTTCCAAAAGTTGAATTTGACCGCAGAGATCCAACTTGCACTTTGACCTCGTAAAGGCCGATTCGCACGGCGTCCACTGAGGTCTGGTCAACCGTGCCGTTGGCGAGAATCTCAAAGAGGTCTACGTTCTCCTGAGAGACGCACTGGTAGGAGAAGTTGGACGGGGCGGCCATGAGGGACTGGCCCTCCTCCGATCGGACGCTGTGAGGACCAGCTGAGGGTGGAACAGGGTTATTTCAACATCCAGCAAGATCATTAATCAAGTGCGGAGTGAGGCTGGCTCTTCCAGTGGTGTGCTAAAAGCAATGTAACACCCAGATAGTCCCTCGGACTGAACTGCTGGTTAATACCTTCTCCCTTATCTATGGTTAATTGTGCCTCCGTCTACTGTTATAGGCAGTGATTTAGGCATTAATTCATATTCAGATAGAACCACGATTTGGAAAGTAGGTCTAAATTGTAGGTTCTAATTAGCTTAGTAAAGTCCCCTAAGAAATGTTTAGAAGGCCTAATACAATTATTGTACGTATAGTTGGGTTCAAATCCACCCGTATGAATAGCAATTAATTCATATGCTCGTATTTTCCTCGGTTACTGGTTACATATTGTGGGACTAGGTTGGGTTGCGATTTCAGTTTTTGTTCTACGCCCGCCTGGCTAATCAAACAGAGCCAGCTAACATAACATAATTACCATACAGTGTTTCAAATTGATGTAACCAGTGCTAAGATGAATAACCACAAAGGTTACATTTCCGTCGATAGGGGCCTAATCGATTTTGAATCACTCCACTAAATTCGTCATAAATAACTGTTTCGGTTAGATTTCTATTTGCCCAAGACCCAGTAGTAGCGTCGACATAACTTCTGTCCTCTTCCTTGCCGCTCTTAGCGTCCGAAATTGGCCAGCTTCGGGCCACCATTCAAATGTTTGCTGGGGAGTATAAATTATTTTATTCTTTACCACGGAAACGTTAAACACGAGCATTATTTGTAGAATTTGCACACCGAGCGAAATCTGATAGCAGAATCATAATATTATTCGTTTGACGCAGTATGAAATATTTTGAAATCTCGCTTCACGAATGTTGATCTGCATTTATATGAATTCGCACAACAATGGTGTTGGCGGATCTACTACACTCGCTTAGATCGATTTCTTACCTCTTACGATTCGCGGGTATTCTGTTCCATTTCCTGTCACAAAGGTCATCTCAATAGCAGAGGCGTACCACACAGTATTTAGCGCATCCGTCTCCTGAATAAACGAACAAACTGTCCATGACAATCGTCGCTAATGACGACTGTATACGTACGTTTGATTTAAAAATGAACGCCATGGAATAGTTTCCCTCGGCCCAGGATAACTGCAGAGTGACGTTGTCATGGTAACACTGACCGGAGGACTCCACGTCGTCCGGTATGTAGAAAGTGTTGGTCAGAAAACGTGTCTGAAGGTTTGAACGTAATTTAATACTGGGGTGAATTATGGGTCAATATATCACTTGGCCACCCGCTATGGAGAGAGATGTCCACAGGAGAACACACATAAACACTAATGAATCTAAAGAAACAAGCTACATCTAGTGTATACATGTGGAATACTGGAATTGGTACACTCTTGCTTTGTAATGATTCGACCCCCGAATCCAAAGCACGCACCAAGCAATATACGAATTCAAAATGAACAGAAGAAATAGATCTCACGCCAGACCACGGAGCCATCACCAGGATTCACTGAACACCGGACACTCAACAAACCCGATGAACTCGCAGCCTACCGAGAGATGTGACCGTACCCTGTCCAGGCCTAAGGTCCGGTACCGGACGGCAATGGAAGCTCTGAGGGTGGCGATGAGGCATGGTTGACCATCAGCGTCAGAGACTCTGAATATCTTTGCCTCTTGAGTGTCGTCTCCATCGATCAAGGATGAGAGCGCTGCAAAATGACAACATGAACATGAACAGCTGATCAAACAAGGATTGATGAAAACATTGATTGATTTGTGAAATTATTATCTCGAAACTAATAATATTTTAGAATGAAATACCTATCACCCCCCTATCGATTACCGATTATATAGCTGTTGGGTTTCAATATATGCATCCTAGCACACATCATTTGCATACTAGTATGTGACGGACGTTGGCATGGGAAATTACGTAATGCGACCATTGCCAGGTGAAAAGAGAGTATTGTTACTGATAGTGTTGTAGACATGTACAGGTCATAATTATTGTTTTAGAAACACAGGTGAAATATTGAGAAGTCCTGTATTGCGTAGGTTACTTCTTCCGTCCTACGCATTTTAACCCGATTTCGGTGATATGAGGTCAGGCGACGCTTTGGGTGTGAATCGATACTCGGTCGAGTTCATTAAGCAATGTCGCGGTTATGGCTTCCAGCCTTAAAATCCAGAGAAAGCCAGCCTCCCGAATTAGTAGTCTCCGAGAGACGCCGCATTTCACGTGACCGCTACAATTGTATTCGCTCTACCCGACCCCCCTCCCCCCACCATAAAAGAAGATACAAGTGATTAGAGGTATGGGATGGGCAAATTACTCTCGGGGAACATATCATTATATTCCTTATGGTTATACTTATGACATACATACATAACCTAGCTACCGACCAAGTGCTTATTTCATTGCCATGGCATAAATGGTTTATCTCGTATCCGTTTCTGTTGAAGCCACACGCCAATAAACACAAAGATTAATTGCGCAAAAGTTGCGACATTTGATAGTTATTCTGCTCACGCTTGATGATACACGTACAACTGGATGCTAGTGCTCAGGTGAACTATACTCTAATTAACATTACTGGGTAGTTGAGCCTACCGATGAGATATTAATCCGCACAACACCATATGTGTCATGTATATATATATGTGACGTCATCACCGAAGGTTCAGAGAACTTCAGACACCCCTTTCAACTCCTTGCATCGCATCATCCAATGCCATATGGAAGTCTCTTACGCTTTTTAGAAAGTGTGGCATATGACATGGACAAACGCATCAATAAAACAGCAATAAAACTCCCTGATCTGAACGGACCAATGCTGACAATTAACACATCGATGGTGATTATTAACTCCTCATACATGTAATGAACACAATGTACATGATATTCAATTATTTATGCAAACAAAATGGACAACTCACAAATGACTGTAATCAACGCAACGACAGCTGCCCTCTTCATGGTCGGTTGTCCATCAGCTGTCAATCGAATGAAATCGACACGGACCCTTATCAGGAGTTAGCTTATCATGCTGTGCAGGTCGTCATCGCAGACAGGAGGCAGCTGGCAGCAAACCCCGACGTCTTCCGTTTGGAGTGTGCAATGCTCGATCGATGCGCAATGGGGCTCGCTTATACGCAGAGAGGGAAACGGCCAGATGTCGCCCAACGTATACTTCTCCTTGGATCTCACCAGAGTGGTCAATGCCAGCTGTTCGTATCCCTAGCCCTGTCCCGGTAAAATACCTCAAATGCTGAAAGGATACATCGAGATGCTCCCATCTAAGGCTATAATTATTAGTGAAATGGATGTCATCATATGGTGGTATTGAACTCCGATAATCCGACAATGTGTCATATCAATCATGTAACGACAACGACCTGTCAAATTGAGGAATTGTGAAAGCATCCATAATTTTATTAATTTCCCACGGTTTGATTGAATGATAATAGACATCGTAATCAATCAATTGCAATACAGAGCCACAGCTGTCCACAGATGATCACGTAGTCACGCGGTTGTTTCTGTTTGCTTGGTCAAAACGATTCGAATCGAAACCTTGAAATAGGAAATATATATTGATCTTTATCATATCTTATCCATCTTATCACTATCTTATCCATATTGATTGGAAATAGGAAAATAAAGAATAAACAACGTATACTAGTAATGAAACAGAGAATAATGGAGGCCTTTGTTGGCACGTACTAGTACTGTCCATTAAAGTATTTTATAAATGAAGTATATTTCGTGGAAATCTAATGGGACTAAAGTGGTTAGTTTGAAGATCGAGGTGTCCTATATTGGGGTATGGCGTGAGACGAATGATGGTGCTAGATATTTTGTGTAAAAGACCTATATAATTATTACAGTTTGCTGTTGATGGGCGAATGGTAGCTGCATATGAGTATGAACAGAGCTATAAATTAACGACAGAAGTTTGTTTTCTGTCCTTTCTGCCTTTCATACCTGGATTGAAGGCCGCGATCAATGACGTCATTGGCCCATCAAAGAGGCAGCTAAAATAAGGGATAGGGAATGAACATGCCTATCCTAGTTTGACTTCATAGCATTCAGCACTGCTGAGTCACTTAAACATAACGCACATAATATTGTCCCCAGAGGGCAATAAATCACGAATAATTGTAAATTGTTATCAGGTTCTCAAGAATTGTCTGTGCCTTGAATGTGTTATTCAGTATGTCATATAATACTCTACTAATAATTATTAACACACAATTTTCGAGTATTACTCGAAGATTTTCTGAAACCTTTTCTTGGGTTTACACAAAGCAAATTTACTAAATTTGGTTCACAGTAATAATTAGCATATTTTACAGAATCGACACACGCGAAAACTCTCACTGCGTGATGCACGAAACTATGTTTTAGTGGAATCGCCATCACTTTTATAGACATCCATGATCCTGCAACTGAATTGACATTTCATCAGCACGGAGGTGTCCATCAGAGCATGACAGATATATTCTATCCCTCACATTTAGTTGACTTCCGTACGTGGCTCAACACCAACTCCCCTGAAGAGGAGCCCCTTCGCCATACAACTACATGTACTCCCACCACTCACAAAAATATACCAAAAATAAGAGAAAAACACCAAGAACCAATGAACAACCAGTGCTATATATAGAAAATAAAATTCTCGTTTATTGCTTCTAAAGGAAGGAGTAACACAAAGAACCCTTTTCATTTGTACTTGATAAACATTACGAAGACATAAATGCATGCATGTCTAAAAAGTTTAAAGCAAGAAAATTCATGCAACACACTATCGAATGATTATGTATAAATAGCAATCCTTATCCAAAGTACATTTAGCTACGTGCGCTGGGAAGTGGAAAGCGAGGGCTGAATGATATAATGATCATAGTAAACCAAGTCTTAAAACGAAAATATCAAGCGAGGCGTTTTCCCAGGAGCCCATTTGACAGCGTGGAGTATGCATCTATGGCCATCGTTGACTTTGACGATTTCCTCCAGTTTCGAGCGAATAGAAATGATTCTTTGGATCCTCTCATGTCGGGAAACCTCCCGTGTGTCCTTCTGTTGTTGGAATGAATGCTATCAGAAGAGCTTTCTTCATTGTCGCCATAGCCCAGCATTATAGCTAGGTCACACGCAGTTCTGCCTCTGTGGTCCTTCTTGTCTTTTTCGCATCCAATCTTAAAGAGGACCTCTGTTCATTTCGGAACGTTTTTAGATCGGTTCTGTGGGCTTCATTGAGTGACGAGAGGCCGTTTTTGAAAAATTTGGTCAACTGTGAATGATATTCAAGACAAATTAAAATACGAATTTCCTGCTCAGGCAGAATAGCTTGAAACGAGATGAATGCGAGATTTCTTTTATGAGAAGTGCACAAAGATCTGCTCACTCGACGGCTCCCATTGTTAACAATAGGAGAATTACTTTTATGCCGTCATGACGGTAAGAAATCGAACGCGAGAAGAAAGCGAGATTTTAAACCTCTCAAATTCGATGTATCTAGGAATTAGCCCACAGCAAGCGTACTGTCTAAAAATATGTCAGTCAAAAGGCGTATTTATCTTTTGGGGTGTATCCTCTATCATCCGTTACTAGTTCAAACTAACCAGAGGTCCTCTTTAAGCAGAATTTGAGCGTTCTTAGTACTATTGTTGCATTCAGAGATAAGTCACGTGAAGGATTACGTCATTATGTTCGGATTGATAATGTTCAAATGAATCTCGAACCAAATAATCGACCAGACGCCTCTGTTAAGACGCGGCATCGCAAAAATCAAGGTGGCAAATGATTGAGACATGGATACAGATTACTCATTCACAAAATCAAACCGACGCGTCTATGGTTTGCTCAAATTTTGAGTGAAAACCCAGTTTGTCTGTTTTTCTCTATGCAAGACTGAAATCGACACGCATATCGATTTCGAAGCCGCCACAATCCGCCTCTGGATCCGTTTAACTAACATTGTCTTAGCAGACAATTATGATTCTTGTCATTCTTTACGGTTTCGTTCATCATACTCGTGTTTCTATAGTTGAACCATCTTCGCTGTCTCCCCCATCAGAGAACATCCGGACATGGTCGGGAAGTATGACTGTCAAAGAGGATGGCCAACATCCGTCAAGTGCTGAGACAACCCGTCGTCATGTTGCTTCTGAGCATCGGAATGCCGTGTGCTGCGGCGACCGGGTGCTCCCGAATCACGGCGTCCTATGCGGTTGTAGGATATCTGTCGCTGATCGTCCTGGGGACGCATCCAGGCCCTGGGTCTGTGAGGCCTCGATCTCTGTCGACAAGAGGGGGGCTCACTCCTCAGGAAGGACTCTTGGCCCCAGGGGCCACCGCCGTCTTGTGCCTTACGCGGAATCGACCCGATCCATGCGCCTTGATATATCGTGCATCTTATCCTTTGGTCAGCAGGAACCACCCCTCCCCCCCCCCACTTCTCCGTGGAGGCGGGAACACTGCTGAACAAAGGCTGGTCATTCTGAATCAGAACCAAGAATGTCCTCGGTCACTGCCATCGCCGTCCATGCCCTGTCCGTTGTTGGCGATAAGAGCCTCTACCGGGACCCTCGCTTATTGGCATATTTTCCGCAATCTAACATTAAATATGAATGCCTAATTGTTTTGTGAGTGTAATAGTAATGTCTTTCAAAATGACTTTTCAGTCTTTATATTACCATAAATCCATAATAATGTATTAGATTATGAAATATGCATACGACCGTTGAGAACACAGTTTGAACCAAATATGTAATTAAACTGTATGTATAGATCAATGATACAGTTATAGGCCTACAGAAACAATAAAATAATATTTAGCAAATTATATAGTTCCAAAATGAATTTAAAATGAAACATTAAAAGAGCGCGAAAGGGAGAGAAATGAAATGTCGTCTGCTGAACGAACGATTTCCAAGAAAAAGTGCGCCTGCGTTTCCATAAACAAGGAATTGCGCGAATTTTAGGATTACGAGGCGGCCAAGTGGGTTTTTATAACCTTTGGTGTATTCCATATCGTCATTAAATGATTCAAATTGTTTTAAAATGAAAAAAAGGCGATATAATTATTTCGAAATTTGCCTGTGTGGCTGCAAAGATGAGCAACTTTTCTGTTTCAGAGAGGTCAGTTTTGACCGCTGAAAAAAAGGCATGGCCCCTCAAGCTATCGCTTGGCCCCTCAGAGATCCATATAAAAGGTTTCGTTATTTGTCATATGCAATATTAAAAACAGAATTTATTTAAATTATATTATGCAATAACTTTGGTTCAAAAAGGGTCCATGTTTATCGCTAAAACAGCAATTTTTTTTTGGGCCAAAATCGGTATAACAACCAGAAGTGAACCAGTGAAGTGCTTCGAGAGAACGGCTTCCTGGTATTCCACAATCGTGTTTGAACATACGTTATGACCATCTTGAGTTTTGCAAAAATGTGTTAAGATATTAAGACTAGCCCAGTCCAGTTCTTAGCTTTTTCCCTATCTACACCATGGTCCGTGGCAGGTCGAAGCCTAAATTTATTCACTATGAGATTTATCAATCAAAGGTGTGAATGTTGCATGAGTTGCATTCAACATCAATTATTTGTTGTTGATAAGTAAATAAAATTTAGGGTTCGACATGCCACGGACCATGGGAGAGATATTTTACAATTCAATTCAATTTTATTTCAAAATAACAATAATTATAAAGAAAATGACGTACATTAGTGATAAAGAAGATAAAAAAGCAGGGAAAGAAGCCAAAGAAGGCTTATGGCTCCCTCTGGGAGAAAGAAAAATGATAATTAGAAATGTTCGTTCACCAATTAGAAAAAACAAAAACAAAAAAACGACAACACAGAATTGATTGAGATAGTGAAAAAAAAAAAAAAGTAACAACTTGATTAAGGAATGTGATTAAATAGAATTGCGTTTGGATTTAAAATGATGATTTGTTTTACTGGTGTTGACTGGGTAATTTCAGGTGTTAAAAGATTCCAGGATTTGACAAAGTATTGGGTGCAATTTTGACATTTTTTTTTTTCGAAATTTAGGAATTTTATACTACAGAGAATGGCGAGTGCTATGTGTATATGGGTTAAGCTAAGAACTGAACTTGTCATACCTGGGAATTATGAAGTAATCAATGTTTATTCTATCTGATGGCATTGTGCTGTTGATATTGACACTTTTTCGGATAGACAAGTAGAAGAGCCTCACGCTGTTATTGGATGACTTCCATTTGAGGTGACTGTTGGGACAAAAATAGATTCCCAGGAATACAAAAGAGAAACGGAACTGCACACCCACACGTGAACCCGTCCACTGGGGATCCAGAAATAACTAAACACAAGACTCACAATATGAAATAAGAAAAAGGTTTAAAACATGCAATAATAGTTTATATTATATTTTGGACGGACATGAAAACAAAACCAATGAACACACAGTGAGTTAATCAGGCGACAGGAGAAGTGGTCGCGTCATCCTCTGTGGTTTCCTGTTGCTCCCAATCAGTGAGCAGCTCAGATGTCACTTCTGTGAACAAGCGATCCCACTCCCAAACCACATCCGGCTGGAATTTGTAAAATTCACAAATTGAGATAACCAAACTGAAAATAATCTCTCACATCTTGGACGTCAGCCTCTGCAGAAAGACCTTTGCTGAGAATCTTTAAATCTATTTCATTATCCTGTGAAAAATAATCCAGATATATCTGCATGAATTATTAAATGTTTTGGATGCTGACCAGCGTCAAAAAAGCCGCATGTCGGAGAAGATCGTTGTCAAGTTCACGGTAAGTGGCTACTCGATTCACAACCACACTGAAATAATGATGGTTTTAATTTATTATTTATGCAAGAGTATTCATATATATATATGCAAATTAGCTTACTTGGGTGCCATGGCAACCTGAGCAGTGAGATCATCCTCTCCTTGATCTTCTAAATCTGGGATTGTCGGGATGTCTGTGAAAATTTAAATATTTTAATTAATAAAATTGCGATAAAAATTACACTGCATTTTACCTGGTTCTGTTTGAAGAAAATGAAAAGAAGAAAGAAAAAATGAATGAATCGTGATGATATGATTATAATCTTAATTAACTGGTGACAAATGAATAATTGTGAAATCAGAGAATTCTACAACATACGAGCAACATTCCATTGTGACATATCAATCGGCTTAATTAACATTATCTTAATCAGACTGACCTCCGTCGGATTCTGCCTTCTCTGGCGAATGTGGTCGCAATCGCTCACTAATAAAAAGAAAAAAACAGACTTAAGTTAGATGATATAAATATTGGTGTTCAATAACAGTACCAGCTACAAGTAAATTGTTAAAGTAACTCTACCACATGATGACATTAAGATAATAAACTATTTGTAATTTGTTAGCAAATCAAACATGGGTGAACCACTCAAAGCAAACACCATGCTCAATTACTGAACGCCAAAGTCATGGTAATTGAGCATGTGAGGATTAGGGTATGAAAAAGAAATATTAAGAATTGTGGCTATAATACTCTAACACCAGCACTATACAAATAAATGGCCATTGGCGTGAAGTAGACGAATAATACAAAGCTTCTATTATTGATCCGAAATTAAAAAAGTTGTGAGTGAATGAAATATGAAGAAGTGTGCGTGGGAACAGACCTCGGTAAAGTACGAGATTCAAAGTAACCTTCTTCAAATGGCATCAATCTCGAATAATCAACAAAAGAGAAACTCATTGTGATCCCCAAAAACAGAAATCAACCCAAGGTAACAGACATGCAAATGAATGACTTAAAGAGGACATCTGTTCATTTCGGTACCTCTTTAGATTGATTCTATTGTTTTTTATGCTTTTCAAACAATCTGTCAGCTATGAATACAATTATTGAGCCAATTATAACCAAATGAAATGTGACTTTCTTACTCAGGCAGAATACCTCAAAATGAGAAGAGTACAAGACTTCTCTTAGCAGAACTTCTGAAAGAGCTGCTCACTCGCGGTTAACAATTGCTTATACGACATCACATGCGAGATGAAACCTCTCAAATTCCATGTATAGTAGCACCCTCCCTCCCAGCAGGTGTAATGTATCAGAATATTTTGGTCAAATGGCGTATTGTTTTTGGGGATGCATCTTTCATCATTTGCTATTATTTCAAAACAATCAGAGGCCTCGTTTAAATCCATTAAGGGATTACGAATAACACCTTTCAAAGAACATTCAGGAAGCCTTAAGTACTGAAATATAAGCATGCATTTCAAGGATCTTATTCTATGATTTCATGCATTTTTCATTCTCCCACAAATAACTCACTCTTCAAAATCTTCATCTCCTGTTCTGCGTCTTGAGCTGAAGGGGAAATATTAAAAACATGTTTCATAAATTGTTATAGAAATCGAATTTTGAATAATTTTCCTACAAATTTAAGGTAATTACAAACTTGACATTTCTCTATAAACATGCAACACAAATTCGTAAGTATTTTTACTAATTATATCACCATTATTGGTTTATGATATACAGTAACATTCTTAAATGTGAACTACATTTGCTATTCAAAGAATTATAAAAAAATCAAAATCATTCTCGTATATTTTCAGTAACAAAACTAACAATACAGCCAGGCCTCGTTAACCCAGCACAAAGGTGAGGTCTTGATTTAAAAGCTAAGAAGGAATCAAAATATCGCAGACATTGTTAGCAATAAAGTGAGGATATTTTGTTTACAAAAGCTTTTAAGTACAACACATACGCACAGAAGTGAACCACTTCGATTGCATTTCAGTTGATTTATACAAGGGTCAATCCAAAAGTTTCTTGCCTTAGTAGCCGACACAAGGTTGAAATATGGCAAGTTTGTCTATTTATAATGTATCCTTGGTTTACCAATAGAACTGTACATATATTTATATTTTTTGTGTGCGCTTGATCTATCCTAATTTTCTTTCACATTCAGGAAAAAAAAGAAGGGTTCCTGGAAATCTGAAATCCTCTACTGTATTAAAAGTTACTGTAGAACAAGAAATTTCCACGGAATGCTAATTATTTATGGCTGAGGCCTTTATTTGTGGCACCAATTATTCACGGTCAAGTGTAGGGTCACATGGTATAAGATCACATAAAAAGATTTCGCGGGCATTAATTTTCACGATCAATCGTGACCTCGAGTATAAAGAAAATTTCTTGCGATGTGAATATTTCCTGTTCTACATAGATCTTGTTATAAATGTCCAAAGAAATGACAATGAATCAATGTCTCATTGGTGAGCCCTATTGTCCTCTAGGGATGTATTAAGAGGAGGAGGAATGAAAGCCTCTGTTATCATAAACAGTTTGTCTGGCTGGATTTTTATAAAAAAACTAGTAATCATAAACTAGTAATCATTTAGTTATCAGTGTAATTGACATTGCTCAGCTTCAGTGAGCAGCGTTTGTGTGCGGAATGGCTGTGTGCTACGCTCACTGTGCGCTCGAAACAGACACTTCAATTTTACACTATCCGTGTTTTAACTATCCGTGCTGAAACAAAAATCACGGATATTCGCCCAGCCCTATTTAAAATGATTTCATGAGTACTACAACTTGGAAAGCTCAATATCATAACATATATCAATTTTGTTACACATCTGAATAAATATCATCTTGTAAGACACAGCAATGCATGGAAAAGGTTATATCAGCAAAACAGTGTACCAGCTAACTGTACAACACACGCTAATTAAACGCCTCGCACCTGAGAGGGGCCGTCTCAGATGCCCATCCGCTCATGCGGCGTGACGGCTTTGGAGGTCCATCCAACTGAAATACACCTTTGATATAAAACAACCATCATTCATGACCTTTGACCTACGTCAGGTCCCTCTGTTGCTTTGCTTGTCGCTGGAGCAGCTGCAAGAACTTCGTCCTCATCTGCGTTCAAATTTATATCAGCTTGAGCTTCGAGTTTCTTAGCTCTGCGGCCGGTCTTGGCGGACTGTGAAGAATAATTAAAGTGCACAATTAAATATAAATATCAACCCAAAATGGCTGTTGTTTTAACCCAAAATGACTGTTGTTTTAACATGGCTGGCACCCAATTAAAAGCATAACCATAAGCTTTTATCTTTTAAGCTTCCCCACACGGAGAGAAATTTTAAATTTGGTAATTTTTACTAAATTCTCTCACTGCAAAGAAAGAAATTTTTGGATGAGAAAACCGTGGCAAGGGTACTGCTTCAGATGAAAAACTGTCCCTACTAATTCCCAGCCAGAAACCTGAACCGAGATTCAAATCTCCGACCTTCTGGTCACCAGTGACCAACTGACCAAGCTTCCTCGTGGGTTGAGAATGAGAGTCTGACGTTCTACCCACTAGGCCATGGTGCCAGTAATTTCAGAATTTCACAAACATCCCACAGACCACAGTGAATGATGAGGATTATCAGGATACCAGTGAGACATCAACCTAGGGAAAGATGAGCTGTAAACTCTCACCTACCTTCCACTTGATAGAGTCAATTTGCTGAATTCCTTTCGGTAAACTTGGCAGCATTTTCAGAGTAATTTGAGTTAATGTACCTTTAACCTTAACCTTCTAAGTTCCAGTTCTACCATCGCGCCCCACTCCCCCAGTCTTACAAACGGTAAAATGTAAGCAGACTCAACGCCTGCTAAAGTGGTACGTGTCTTATCGATCCATGGTTCAAGTTTAATCCGTATGCATTCATAATTTAGCGTCACCAGGTGACGCCAAATTATGAATGCATACGGATTAAATTCTGTAGGTCACGCCGAAGCCTTATTCGTTGCCAAGCGATACATAGTTGTTTTATCGCTCATCAAAAAAAAAAAAGAACCGCTGATTTCATTCTAAATAAACGAACCGAATACGAACCCTTGATTTCTTGTCATCGAATTCAAAATCTTCAGAATCCATTGAAATTATTGCCAATGCTTGATTAACTCGTTTGACGTATTATGATGAGGTAAACAGCGAGAAAGAGAAACTCGACGGAATGCAGGAAACGGAGAAATTGTTCATCGGTTGAAATATAAAATGCGTTATGAAAAAGACTTTCTGGCCACAGAAAATGCTTCTGGCTAAATTACTTGCGTTTTGAGATCGCGCGTTTTGAGATCGCGGATCAAAATTCGCATGATATTCAAATCATAACGCACTTTTTCGGAAACGCAAGCTAGTATAATAATAATAATAATAATAATAATAATAATAATAATAATAATAATAATAATAATAATAATAATAATAATAATAATAATAATAATAATAATTTATTTCGTACAAAAACAGGTACACGAAAAATGAACAAATAAAGAAAAAAACAAAACGATAAAGGTGATGGTAAATAATATAAATGCATACAATAATCCAAATGGGAAACTAGGCTGTGCTATACAATGAGTGAGAGAGAACCTGTGCTAAACTAGAAAATTAAAAACTTAACAACAAAATAGAGATATGCATCAATTAATACATTGTGAATTAATTAAAAACAAAACATCAGTATGATCGAATTCGTTAGATATGCCTAAAATATGATCTCTTATATTACATAATTCTTTGATACTCATTGCGGTTGCATTATTTTCATATTTAGATGTGGTGTTACAATATAAATTTGACTGACTCAGCATGATTCGCCTATTAAAACCAACAGAGGATCGACTATTTATAGTCCAGTCAATTTAGCTCAATTTGGAGATCAACCTAGACATAATTGCAACACAACTGGTTTCTAGTGCATATTGTTGGGACTCACACAGCTCATAACATACTAAAAATCTAAGTGAATCTTTATAGTGAAACATGGTCAAAATTGATAATTACTTTAATTAGTGATGACAATGGGACAGAAACAGATAATTTTGGTATTTTTAATATATAGGCACATAATAAATAAATTCTCTGTATTTTTTCTTCTTCCCATATTCCACATCAATGGTTGATACTGCAGAAAAAGTTTTATTCCTCTGTGTCTTTGATAACAAAGAATTTGGCGACCAAATTCTTTGTTGATAACCAGGAATTTATGACCGAAATCCATCCTAAAACAAGGGAATTTTGACGAATTTTGAAAAAAGAGGATTAGTTAATTTGGCTCTATCTCGTAAATTATACCAGCTAGAGAGGTGCTATATGCTTTAAAAACTGCCTAATTATATACCCATTGCATAAAAATATTAAACATTATGAGACAGTGTACCTGGCTAGAGTAATAATCACAAAACTTAGCTATACCACCTAATTACTTTAAAACGAGGTCTGGTGAGTAAGTCTGATTTCAGTGACGATTTACTCCTTAATGAGTGAATGAGTGAGTGATGGGGCTTTACGGCTCCACCCAATCCGATCGGATGATACTGAAACAGTAAAAAGGTCAGCCAAAGTGCACCACGCATGCGCTTTCGTTTCGTAAACAACAGAGATGTCCTTTTATGGCGAAGATGATCTGCTCTGATTGGCTGAAATCGATAGCTTCACGAGGGGAACGGGACCAATCAGCCATCAGCCAAACCAAGCCATCAGCTGACGTTTGCCTCCTATACTTCGCAATGGAAGCCATTCTCCCATAGGCGCAATGCTAACCCCGATATTCGGAATGCATTATTTCCTTACGCTTGCATCCAGGCATGGTGTTTTTGGCACGGAATGCTATCAATTGGTGCTATGAGTCAATAGAACACCACTTAAAATTTAGTTCCCCATCCCTTTAATTAAATACCACAGTTGAGT
>KB307129.1:69184-124260 GCA_000328365.1 Capitella teleta | reverse complement strand
CCATCTTTTACAATGGGCCTCGTCATATCAGCGTGTCCTGCGACTAAACCCCTGGATATTTTTTTCTTTTCTTTTCGGAAATAGATAGAATAATCATTTTGCCACCAGTCAGGCGCAAACAAAAAATATTTTTCGCTATTTTTCTTATTTTAACAAGCGATTTTCTAGGACACCTACCACGTTTCTCATCCTGAAACAGTAAAAAGGTCAGCCAGAGTGCACCACGCATGCGCTTTCGTTTCGTAAACAACAAAGATGTCCTTTTATGGCGAAGATGCTCTGCTCTGATTGGCTGAAATCGATAGCTTCACGAGGGGAACGGGACCAATCAGCCATCAGCCAAACCAAGCCATCAGTTGACGTTTGCCTCCTATACTTCGCAATGGAAGCCATTCTCCCATAGGCGCAATGCTAACCCCGATTTTCGGAATGCATTATTTCCTTACGCTTGCATCCAGGCATGGTGTTTTTGGCACGGAATGCTATCAATTGGTGCTATGAGTCAATAGAACATCACTTAAAATTTAGTTCCCCATCCCTTTCAGGAACGATCCCTGATTCGAGGGATAAATTGATAATCCGGGTAAGCATTAGTAAAGCCGAATTTAAAACTTCTTCATTCTTTAAAATCACAGTCGGTATGGAATCCAATGTGCATGTCTTTGGAGGACATCTTTTGATTATCTCTCGATCCTTTTCTAGTGTCTGGGGTCTAAATCTGTTCAGCTGTGGAGAATCAGAACCCCTCTGCAATGACGTCACTTCAGTTGGGAGTGATGTGCTCTTATTTAGATCCATGCAAATTCGACGAATTTTAGATGTAAAAAAAAGTCATTAAAAACTTGGGCAAGGTCTTCTTCAGAAATATTAGATGGCATAGAGTGCTGATTTTCAGAATGTGGCAAGTCACCCACAAGCTTAAAAGTTTCTTTCTGGCTGGCATTTTTTGAACTTGTCATTGGAGTATGCTACTTTAATCTTTCGTATCAGTTTTCTACGTTGCTTCCAAGCACCGTGAATTTCTTTGTTGTACCATGGCTTCAGTCCGTCTTCCTTTATATGGACAACTTGTGTTGGAGCATGTTTGTTGGTACTTGTCACTGACATCTTTTCATATGTCTGAGCTAAAGCTCCAATGCCATCTTCCTGCCCAGCGGTTGACAGTACCCTAAACAGGTCATCAGCAAAGGCGGTAGGATCCACTCTCTACAGTGGTCTGCAAATGATTCCCTTTCTTTCTCGCTTGGACGGGCTCCACAGTTAGTTTGCATGTGATCAAGCAGTGGTCTGATATACAGATGTTGCAAACATCGACGACATCTATGGGTTGCGATTCAGGGTGCAGGGTAAAAATCAGATTCAAAATATGATTTGCGGAATGTGTCGGCAGCAGAACGTCCTGCTTCAGACTGAAGGATGGTGCTATTTCTTGGAAATTATTAGCTGTTGTGTTTTCTTCACGCCAGTGGAAATCAATATTATTATTATTATTATTATTATTATTATTATTATTATTATTATTATTATTATTATTATTATTATTATTATTATTATTATTATTATTATTATTATTATTATTATTATTATTATTATTATTATTATTATTATTATTATTATTATTATTATTATTATTATTATTATTATTATTATTATTATTATTATTATTATTATTATTATTATTATTATTATTATTATTATTATTATTATTATTATTATTATTATTATTAATTTTGATGCGTCCCTACTATGATGGCATGAAAAGTTAAGCAGGTCATCAGATTCAAACGAGGTGAGTGTGATTCGAAATATAAACGCCCGCAATTGGTCCTTTAATTAATCGTAACTTTCAGAACACTGTCCAAATGGAATATTCAACACCAACATGCAGATAATGAGATACAAATGACCGATTCTCCGATTCTCACCCCTCAATGAAGTGTTTTGTGCCGAGATTTAACTTCTTTGTAAGATCAGTGCCGGTAAGTTTGCTAATCAACAAACTTTCATTAGTTTTCTGACTTCCATTTTCATTTTACTATCTAGATCTCAGACCTGGCTCGGGATTTCAAGGACCAGCAGGCCTTTCATGGATATCCACTTGACCACTAGAAAATGGATCAATTGTTGGAACTATGCCTGCCTAGAATCGCTATATCAACATTTGCTTTCACATGTAGGCCTATGATGATTGAGGAGATTGAATTAAGCCATCTATGCACAGGTAAGGATCACATTAAATTGTTAATCTTTCACACCATAAAGTCAGTTAATCATGAGAAAAAAACTTTTCATTTTCTATTTTTATTAATTAAGATATTATATAACAAAATTAACATTAATTATTTTGCATTATTGACCCAATGCATAGGAGTCGCTTCGAACTTCGGAAACATTATAACCAATGTGAGCGATCAATCCATGTTATATAGAGTATCTCTGAGAGGACTCTCCGGAGTTAAAAATTGAGAGCTTCAGAGCCACAAAACAGTCGTTTTAAAGAATGCTTCCTCTCAATAGTACGTGTAGTGACAAGTATATATATGCGTGCATGCTCTTCAATAAAACCAGAGGATTCTGCACATCTCAATTAGCTTGCGTCTATCATTGAGCCCCTACAATAGTTTTATTGAATAAATATCACAATGAATCATTTATGATCAGATTAAATTCAAGCACATACGTAATGAATGGCTAGTTTAGTTGTGCAGAATAAAATAAAAGGGAAAGTCGAGGAACGTGAAATCATAACGCTCTCAGGGTGCTCTCAAAACGCATTGTCTTACGACCAGACGACGACCACACCACCAGTCGGAGCGGCCAACTGGTATGGTGTAAAAACGGTATGGTTAAAAAAACAAAAAACAAAAAAAAAAAAAAAAACAAAAAAAAACAAACAAACAAAAAACAAACAAACAAACAAACAAACAAATATCGAGAGGCCGATTTGAGCGAAGATCGAAATCGTTGGCTTCTCCACAAATATCGGTAGAAAAGGATCGTTATTACTTATACACGTTATTCGATATTTACAGGTAAAGTAAACCATGTGAATATTTTATACATAAAATTTAAATTATATTATTATTTATTAAAGAGAACAACAACAAGGAAGCTAATCTGTGTCCGGCTATCAGCGGTATTCGGCATCCCTATCCGCGTATCTCTATACTACTGGTAGTACGTGCTATATTTATTCACCCCGGTGTGGTTATATACTGGTAGTACGTGCTATATTTATTCACCCCGGTGTGGTTATATACTGGTAGTACGTGCTATATTTATTCACCCCGGTGTGGTTATATACTGGTAGTACGTGCTATATTTATTCACCCCGGTGTGGTTATATACTGGTAGTACGTGCTATATTTATTCACCCCGGTGTGGTTATATACTGGTAGTACGTGCTATATTTATTCACCCCGGTGTGGTTATATACTGGTAGTACGTGCTATATTTATTCACCCCGGTGTGGTTATATACTGGTAGTTACGTAATAATAAGAAATGCTGCCAACTTCCCCGTTTTAATTTGAAAGGCTGAACTTAGTCTAGAGAACGTCGTAACTACGGCCTTGATCGCTTTAGTTTGATGTCATTGATCATGATCTTGAAAACATGAAAAACATCTATTCTCAGAAGTGCAACTTACATGCATTGTGAGAGTTTCATGGTTGAATATAATTATAATATATACAGATGAATTCCCGAAATAAGTTCTCTTTTGCTAAATTTCCATATTGTTGACCACACAAGAAGAATCACAGACAATTACAACAATATAATTTTATAATTTGCAAACCAACAATTGTACAAGTACATGGTAAGTTGTGATCCTGGCATTGCAGACATAAGCCAATAACTTGATCCTTAATTACAAAGCCAATAATTAATCCTTTATTACAAAGGATAATTCAAAGAAATTGTGTAACAATACACAGGAATTTCTATAAAAAAAACCACAGAGTTACATAATGTCCGCTGCCAACATATTCCACTTCTGTCTGTGTAAACCACTGATCACTAAAGCCTAAATTCATCTCAAATAAATTCCGTATTTTCTTGCTTTTCGTTTGAATATTACCGATCAATTACACACTCGAAATGATATCATTTCATTTTTGTGCGTACCTGTTTGGTTCAGCTTCGACACTTTTACATTGCGGGCATAATCACTCATTAATTTGCCAATAATTTTTATCAAATTTTGTCATGACTAAAGTTTCCAGATTGGAACAATAGATACACTTAGTAACCAAAATATGTGAATTAACAAAGGGATAAATTGAATACCAAAAATCGATTTGAAAATGAAGAGTATTGAAACTTAGTCAATATTATCTTTGAGCTCTGATTACACACAGATCGTGCTCGGGAAGTGGATATCCAAAAGCATGCATAATCACGGCAATAATTCACATCCATTGCAAATACGACTATGCGATGTGGCACTCAGAAATTAATTAAGATTGCGCTTTCGGTTGGAGACATTCTTTTGCGGTGAAGATGATGCGCATTTTTCTCTATGTCGCATTGTTTTCCACTTTGGCTGTGGTGATAATATTCAAGGAAACTTCTATTTTGAGTGAAATTGGCAACTACAGGATTATCGGGACAGGTGAGAATACAATTTAGATCCATATACTTTAATGATATATCATTAAATTTAGTCTTCTCTTTTGGTTTCTTGTGTGAAACCAGATTAGGTATTTAAAGGTAACCCCACGGCTTGCAGACTGATGCCAAACTTGTGGTTTTCTAATCCGCAGGACACCAGAAGAATCGTGAAAGTGAAGAAAACGCCTTGAGAGAAATCAATGATCCTGAAAACAACATCTCAAAACCTTCAACAACAGCATCTTCCAGACAAGATCCCGATGACATAAATGACCATGTGATCCGTATATTGAGTTGGACGCCTCGGTACGACTTCCAAAGCAACTGGTTCATTCCAGACGACTCCAGTGACGACCCCTTCAGCATGTGCGATCTCCCCGCAAACGCAACCTGTACGTACTCCAAAGACCAGGATGATCTGGAGCGGGCACATGCCATCCTATTCCGCGCTCGACGAATCAGAGATCCGACTGATTTTCCAGAATACCGGAGAGCGTCGCAGAAATGGCTGTTCATGGAGAGTGAGCCGCCGCCGAAAGTTTGGTCGCGATTGAGAGATCCCGCTATTGAGTCAATGCGCTACGTGTTTAACCTAACCTCAACGTACAGCCCGGATTCGGATGTTCCAGTCAGGGAACGCCTCAAGTGCAGCGTTGATGAGGAGTTATATGAGAAATATATTGATACGGATTTCACAGGAACGAAACAGCGACCAATAGCATGGTTTGTTAGCCATTGCCAAACCTCAAGTAAACGTGAGGATTACGTTAGAGAACTTAAGAGACACGTCCCTGTGGATGTCTATGGTGGCTGCAGTGACCTCAGCTGTGGGTCACAATCGAATTCTATGAATTCAGCAAACTATGAATGCGACGCCATGTTGAATTCCACTTACAAGTTCTATCTTTCGTTCGAAAATAGTCTCTGTGAGAATTACGTAACGGAGAAGCTTTGGCGTTCTCTTATACGGCATATCAACATCGTACCTGTTGTCTTGGGTCATGAGAACTACTCGGAGTTACTCCCAAATGGATCTTTCGTCGACGCAGCGCAATTCAGGAGCCCGGAAAAACTGGCAAATTTTCTCAAAGAGTTGGATATGAATGACGAACTTTACAACAGTTATGCACAAAAAGTTAACTCCTTGACTTGTCGGATGCCGTCTGACGAACCGTTTCAATGTAGACTTTGTCGATATCTCCATGACAATAAAAACTTAACGCAAATAGCTGAAGACGTAGTGGCGTATTGGTCGGAGGAGAAGAAATGTCGAACTCTCGAGGATTTAGTTCCGGATTTTGACGCAGGGGTCAATGAATTCCCCTGGTGATAAGAAGATACTCATAATAAAAAATACTTTTGCAACACAAACATTAAAATTTATCCCAGAGTATAACGTAAAACTGTTCAGAATGGGTGACTTTAACCTCTATACATGCGTAGAGGATAATGTCAGCCTCGATCTGCCATACAAAATAAAGTATATGCAAAATGGTACATGTACACCGATTGGCATAAAGCATACGTAAGATAAGTGATAGGTACGAACCACAGAACCTAGGTATATACTGTGCGAGTAAGATTGCGATGATTGGATTGATGAAGGGCATGACCTTTGAACTCGCTAAGCACAGTGTCCGAATCAACTGCATCGTCCCTTGTTATACTAGAACCAATTTCGTCGAAGGGGTAAGTGGTGATATCCAAGAGATACAAAATAATGACGATAACGATGGTGATTGGCTAAGGCATCAGATGTACAGTCATTTAAATACAAATCATAATGTCTGCTAGCAATATTTGAGTCAACTAATGTTCATAATCAAATGAATAGATGGAGGTTTATGGCTCGAGCTCGATCTCTGATTCTAATGTCAATTGATAATTTAGTCCTTTTGCTAGCATTCTGCTTGCATACGTTGTTAACTTGTTATAATTCACAGCTTAAAATGAGACCAATATCCCTTGGCCATGTGGAGGACGAATATAAGGAATTTTCATTTCAACCAATTGGGAGGCCGGTGGAGTCTTTTAACAACTTCTTCTGTCAATTTTCTGTTCCTTCTTCTAGAATAAGAGAACCATCCGAACTGGTGTCTTGCACGGCGTTCTTTGCTTCACGGTCGTTGGCATGTAGCTCATATTTTTATCAAGTTTCCTGTTTGTCACCGAGCACATTTTTGGAGGCTTTAAGGAACTTCTTGAACTGAGTCTGTCAGGGAATTCACTTGTAACTGCAAAAATGTCTGCTAGAGCGACAGGCATCATTTGTGTGCTACCGATTGCGGGTCAAAAGGAAGGTTGCACTTTCTGTGACATCGATGGTTGCCTCGAACCCCTCGGTCACGTGTTCTCACCATATTACATCGACAGCTACAAGGCGGTGGAGTTAACAGCATTTTGCATAGCCGCTGAAGTCGTTCGCGGTTGCACGTCATTGTTGATTCATGCCAACTCGAAACCAAGGCTTTGATAGAAGACACGGTCGGATCTAACGAATGCCTGTGCGGTGCAGAAGGGTCACTGGTCAGAACTAATGAAAGCCAGCTATGAATGCTCCAGGGTGAGAATACTGAGACGAAACTGAGAAACTATTCTGTACTTCTAAGAAACGTACGAAGCTGTTGATGATATGGAGCGGTGTGCATTGCGCTTTGATTCAGATCACTGAGGCGTGCGATGAAGATTCTGAAAACGGAGCTGCCCCTTCGCAGTGGTCATTTCTGTGTTTTGTTGTGAACGCTCTTGTGATTGAAATATTGGTTATGTTATCAAGTAATTTATGTGTAAGTCAATAAATCCAAGTTTAATATCAAAATATAATTTTAATTAATTTTCATGCTCTCGTGTCACAAACAGGAATACTTAGCCAACATCTGCCTGCATGATATATAATATATATAATATATATATATATATAATATATGATATATAATCCATTTTATTGTTCTTTAGGATAATTATATCCTACGTTTACTAATCCATCAATTGATTTGACAGTTTGATAGTTTGATTGGCAAATGGTGTCAACAAAGGTTGTATTTTGAACCTCGACCACCACGGATTTATTCAGAGACTTAGTGACACTTTTCCTTACCGCAATTTCTTTATCCTTCTCCCTCTTCTGTTGATTGGTTGAGTGTATAGGCTCTATGTATAGAATGGATCTGAAACAAACACTTCGGCCAACATGAACCCCGATAATGCAGAGCTCATGGACGTAACTTGATTGGCCATAGCTCCATATATGGCATTGCTCTCCAGGAAATTTGTTATCAGTTTTGAGTGTTGAGTGACTACTGCTTAGTGATCTAATTGAATAACATATTGTTGAGCTTGCAGGGCGTTGCCTCGCAAAAAGACCCCCCCCCCCTGGAACTCTGCAAGGGACAATGCGATTTCGGGAGAGACGCCGTGCAGACACATCTCTTTGGATGAGACTCACCTTTCTACTTCTCGATACCTGAACACTGAGCTTCTTCGTGGGTAGAGATTTCGACACTCTATAACCACTGTACAAGTCAATGCCATTTCATTTTTCATTTTTAGTTCAGCAAAACCAATAGAAAAACAACAACAACAGTTTAATGCATCCAAAGCAGTGGTCAGATCTTATTGCACATTTTCGTGGATTCGCTGTGCAATATGATATCAGAGATACCATGAGATAAATTGAGATTTTCTTCGTTGATTAATTAAGTCGCAGGTGTTTGCTTAGATTTGAAGTTGGATCTCAATCAAAGTGATCTCATATCTACACCTGTGCAGGCGGCTATCACCTGTAAAATATGACAGTCACACACTTCTAATAAAACGCGCGAACTGAATTGATGTACATTTACTGTACATTTACGATGAAATATATGTATATACCATTTTATTCGCGAAATAAATTTTCACATAATACGAAGAAGGGGAGAAGAGAATAAGGAAAAATAAGGGAAAAAGTCACGTCATCACACATAAGGAATATATGGCACACTCTATTTCCTGTCTATCGAAAATAAAATCCGCAGATACATCAATTGCAGAACATTTACAGGCACATTACTGTTTTCTTCTAACACGATTTGCGAAGTGCATTTAACAATTGAGTTGCTACTGGATATACAAGATGCCAAGAATCGGTGGTACACATCTCGATCTGTTTCTATATATAAAGTAAACGCACAAATTTCCGGTAGCACTTCTTCCATGCAACATGAGCATAATTAATTACATTATCGCATAATTTCCATAATGCACAGCCATAGAAATGCGAACGCTAACTTTTAAACAAATTAACTTTAACATCATGTGAGCAGTTACTAAAACGTGACATTAATTAACATTAGTTCGATAATACGTGTCGTGGGCAGCATTTTTAATGTTCTCTTTGTTTTGCATTTGAACTAATAACTCCGAGGTGTCGACATGATTTGACAATTTTTACTTGCGAATTATTAAGATATTTCCGAAAACGATTCAAGGAATTGACATTTGGTACATTGAATAATATAAGCATACTCTTAACAGGGTTGAATTTGACAAAAATATTCATTTGCAAATGTTTCACATTTACTAATCATGCACGGTATCTATATCGCACTGGGACTATGAGCTAGCAATGTAACATTATCGACATAACAAAGACTGCCAACATAATTATTTCCAATATGACAACCCATTCCGCTTTCCCTGAAATGATATCACTTGCGATAATTATTGTTCAATGACTTTTCAACAATACCCGGAGGGCATCACGAGAGTTGTGAATTCTCGTCGCTCGGACTTTCTCCTACGAAGCTGCATGTGCAGTCAATTCAATCTGCAACAAGTGGTTTATGTTATTTGTTTAAACTTCTTTATTTGTATAATAAAAATAAATCAACCATGTATTCGCTGAATGAGTACCCATGCAAACGCATATGATCCATGCTAGCTCTCAAACTACGATGCAAAAGTGCCATTTGTCTATATTTTTTTTCTCAATAAATGAATCTGCTTCATACCTTCTGATTATGTGTATGGATATATTGGGTAGCCTCTTGACCTCGACCTGTATCCATATAGGCCAACCACTAGTTCGTAGTATTATATATGACCCTCGAAAGATTTAATCCATCCGAGATTGTAAATGTTTCGCCTGAGGACGTTCAGTTGGGCACATGCAACAGGCAAGGTAGGTCTAGAACGAGTGTACTAATTATTATGCAGATAATGTACATGTAGCTCTACCCTGGGTAGATAGGGGTAGATCATCCCGCTTGGGTGCGCAGTGGAACACGTACTTTAGCGTGTTCTACATGTATTTGTAGAACAATGTGTTTCACCGCATAAATCTTCTAAATCGTATGCGATGTAGCTTGGTTCCTCAATTTTCCTTTCCTAATACTGGCACTGTAGCACTGCATAACTAATTGAAAACTACGTCACATTGAATAAGTCACTGATATGTATATTTTAATACTCGTTCAGATTTCTTAATAATATACACAATACCCTACCGATGACTTATAGTTACAAGTGGTTAATAAGTAGGGCCGATAGCAAGACAGATAAATGTGAAGATTTCCAAAGGTGACTTGTCCGATTGTTAACTATGCGCTAGGACTAATAATAAGTTTATATAAGTTCCTCAGATGATAAATGCCATACTTAAAGGCAAAAGAAACGCACGGGTTTATAATTGCAGTTATTATTGGGTAGCTGTACTTTGCAGAGCCTGATGTTGCGAATGAAATATCCCAAACATGCTCGACAACCTCAAGCCTTCTAGGTTCAAAGATCAGTTTGCATGTCTGAAAAATAACAAAATCCGGTAATATTCCTGTTAAGTACTCACATAAGCATTCAACAACAGTGGCTCGTGAAATGGACACGAGAGACACCCCTATGCATTCTGTACCCGAAAGCATTGAGACATAACCGAAAACTTCACTATAGGACGGCAAACAGCGCTTCAAAGAGAGCTATCTAGAAGCCTTCTGGGTCTAGAAATGAAACCTGGAATCATCGTTCGCTAAATGGGGTGTATTATTTGAACCATTCGTCCTCTACACCAGCGCATGGCTGAAACTGGTTCCACTGCCGACCGACTTCGTCCTGGACGACCAAACATGACGACAGAGAGTCAGGATCACCAAATCCTGCGAGCGCACATCCAGGATAAGTTCAAAACAACCATTTTAACAAAACGTGGAAATCTGGCACCTGCTTCAGGAACGGAGATTGAGGTCTCGGATCCCTTACAGAGGCCCAATCTGGAATGCTGAGAGACGTCATCGTCACATACGAGAGTCGGATTTGCCTGGATATGTCAGATATAGGAGACGGCGCATGTGAGGAAGTAGGGAAGAACGGCTCCGAAATTGCTGCAACCAGGTGCAGGATGAATGGGGTGGACCAGCACCATAGTGTGTGGAAGTATTTCATACAACACAAAGACTCCTCACTTAGTGATTGAGAGCAACTTGATCTCAATTAAGAGGGTGCATTACAGAGGTCCTGGGACCAACTGTCATTCCCTTCTAGCTTCAAGGGCACCCTGAAATCCGATTGTTTCAGCAAGATAATGCACGTCTTCACTCCGCTCGGGTCATCAGAAACATTTCAAAAGAAAACGCAGTCACTAGACTGTCTTGACCGAATTACTCGCCCGATTTGTCTCGAATCGAGAATTTTTGGGACTAACTAAAGACAGCCACCTCCCATCGCCTTCCCCTTCCCCGTGATCACCGAGAACGGACTACAGCTGCTCGTGAAAAATGGGGGAACATCCCCAAGTCACAATGCGAACGCTCTGCAACAGCATGCGCCGAAGATGCTTGGAATGTATGGACGCGAGAGGTGGACACACCAGATATCCGATCCTGTGAATTTCACCGTGGATCCCTTGTTCTTAATTGACTTAAAACAATAAATTAAAACCAGTCTATTTTTGCTGAAATTTTGTCTACATTTGTGCAAATGAAACGCCTTCAAAACCTCGTAAAATTGAGACTCCGCAATGCATACTAAATTAACTGTGTTGTTATAACCCGGGCGGGAGTTTCTTTTGCCTCTAAGTATAGTAGGTAGGTCAGACTGGAATTGTGAAGTCTATCCCGAGCCGCTGCAATAATAGTACGTACGTGTCGGAACTGATGATATTGACACCGATGATTGTTAACGCTTTGTTGGCATTTGAGTTGCAAAAGACATCGCTTTAGAGTAGACCATGTGCTCATTCGCTGTGAACCACTCTATAAATAGTTCGCTTTATACTTTGGTAGGCTCTTATGCAGTGATTGCACGCTTGTGGTTGCATAATTAAAGAGGATCTATGTTCATTTCGGAACCTTTTTAGATCGAATCTATGGACTTTTTTTTTTAGTGACGAGAGACCAAATATGAAAAAGCCTGCTATCTATAAATAACATTCAAGCCAAATTAAAATACGACTATCTTACTGAGGCAGAATAACTTGAACGGAGATGACATGAGCGCAAGGTGTCTTTCATGAGAACTACTAAAAGATATGTTCACTCGACCGCTCTCATTGTTAACAACAGGAAAATTTATTGTATGTAAAACGAGCTAAAGATGTGCTAATCATGATAGGAATGTATATCCCGCTCATATATGAGACATTTAATCAGCAGGTCACAATCTAAGCTCGTCGTTCTCTACCATGGTGTAGATGCGGTATACACCAGCCCGCTTGCATGCACGTCCTACTGCACAGTAGGTCACATACTTTCGCTATAAATGAAATATTGGCATAAGAACGAGACATCAATAACAATTCAGTCAATTCAGTTTCGATTCATGATACTTTTCCCTTCGGTGCTTTCATTACCGTTCCTTTTGTTTTGTTTTTTTTTCAGGGACGATTATCCATAATAAAGAAAAAGCAATAATTAGTTGCCATGGATACCCCATTACTGGTTGACGTTGCCTGGTTACGGGATCACATGGCTGACCCTGGGCTGCGTTAGTAGTTGACTGCGCATGGCACATGCCGGCGACGAAGAGGAGTGGAAAAGAAGAACATTCGAAAGAACACATCTCTGGCGCCGTCTTCTTTGATTTGGATGAATGTCGCGACAAGAACGCTCGGTTCGGAGAGCAAATCTTGCCAAATGTCGCAGATTTCGAGAAGTATGTCGGATCCTTGGGAATATCCGATTCGGACCACGTGGTACTTTATGACAACAACGATATGGTTGGAATGTTCAGCGCACCGAGAGCTTGGTTTACTTTCCAAGTATTCGGACATCGAAAGTTGTCTGTTCTCGATGGAGGGCTCCCCGAATGGAAGCGACAAGGGCAAGAGGTGACAGCACAAGCTACAGACGTTGTCAAGGCAACGTATAAGGGAAAATACAAACCGGAAATGGTAGTAAGCTACGAGGATCTTCAGCGAAATTTGGAAACCAAAGAAAAGATTTATGTTGACTCAAGACCGCTACCTAGATTTCTCGGGCAATCTCCCGAACCTGTGCCTGGTCAGTTGCAATATTAATGATTTCAATGATTTTCAGTCATTTATTTGCAGGAATTAAACCGGGTCGTGTACCAGGTTCTGTGAACATTCCATATGTAAAAGTTCTTCAAAGTGATCCAAAGGTATACAAATCGAAATCTGAACTCGAAAAAGCTTTCAAAGATCATGGAATTGACTTTAGCAAACCTACCATTCTTGGCTGTGGTACAGGTAAGTACGTCTTACTCAATAGAGTGAAATGCGCGTATGTTGACTTAGTACATAAATCCATTAAATCTGCCTCAATGCTGTGAACTGCATTTAATATACATATGTCTGCTTTAAAACTGCATCATAAATGTTTGCAATTACAGAGTTCTCCCAAACCTCTCTCTCCTTTTAGGCCTGTCTGCGTGCCATGTACTCTTAGCTGCACGACTGTGTGGCTTCACTGATATTCTCCCGGTGTATGATGGTTCCTGGACGGAGTGGTTCCAAAGGGCTCCAAAAGATCAGATGGTGGATGTGCCAGAGAACTGAGGTGCAGAGCTTGGTATACTTTGCGTTGTGAATTCATGGAACCTTATTCAGGCGGTGGTCATGTCACGAATAAAGAGAATAAATAAATTTGTGATCTAAGAACTATCCATGTGCTTTTTATACTAGGCTCCAGCTAAAATGTGGTCAAGTTCAACGAGCTTTCAATTCTATAAGCAACCTAAGTAATCCTCTCGGAAATTGTGTATGAGAAGTCCGGATCAATTCTACAGGATTCCCCTCACAACCGAGGCTCATCCTATTCACCCAGGGCAGGCAACCCCAGTTAAATTAGTCTCGGGAAAGACAGAGGTGACCTCTGCATTTGTGAGGATAAGTTGTCTGTATTATTAATCATCGGTTTCCTACTTTTCCCGATTGAAACAACACAAACTGTTTATGGGACCTTATGGGGGATGACTTTAGAATCATTGAATCAATGATACATGGTTTGGCGTTGCTTACATTATGGGGCTTGTTATGTTACATAGGTTTATAATAATATAAGTTACATAACCATAACTCGATCTAACTCTCAGCCTATTATTAGCGACTCTGAATCATTCCTTTATCTATTTTCTTCTCCTCTTCTTGAAATATATTTATATGTATATGCATGAATTATGATAATTTGCATGGATATCCAGTCATTTACATCTTGTGCAAATAATTCATTCCATTAAAAGAGATTCGGAGGTTAATTTTGAGTTGCGAGAAAAGGCATGCAGACAGCAAAGTGCATACAGGTAGGCAGGTACATCCAGGCCTCATGCATCAGTGCATGAATTTGTCATTTATTTTTTTTTTCTTCAGTTTTTGAATGTGCATGCACCTCACTGACGAGCATAGAGAAAATTCAGTTAACCCAAAACCAGGATTCTTTGGAGAGATAATAAATGTACGTGTCTTCACTGTGACATTATGATCATTCAAGGTTCAATCAATGTCACGTTGACTCTCGTCTGAACAACTCGAGTCGGCGCATCTGAAATTGGCAGTGTGTCGGCAACTATTGATCAGTCTAGCAGGTGAGGCAGGCAAGGTAAGATCTGTTTACATTAGTAACACGACTGTGGGTTGACCCATTATAAAGTGTATCAGGGTGGAGTACTGATATTTGCATCTGTTCAGTGTTCAATATTGTTCAAAGGGCCGTGGATTTATTACAGTAAGCATTGCTCTAAGTGGAGCCCTTGCATCGCCTTACGTATCTGCATTAGTATTTTCCTGAGTGCTCATTAAAGTACAAGCATGCCTTGGCTTGATAGAGGCAGAACGTGTTTGCAATGTCTTTTTTATCACGCTGTATGAGACATTCATGAGTACGTTGTGTACAGTAACACCCTTGTCAGCCTAGTGTATAGAACACCGCATAATTACACCTTTTACCATGTATGCATGTCATGTAACCTGAAAATGGAGATCTGATCCCAAAAGCGGTGCACCACGATAATCAATTCAGAAAATTTTGATTTCAATAAGACGGTGTTTCACGCTGGGATCACACAGTTGTATTTGCACTGCATTAATATTCATATGAATATAATGCATCATATTCATATCATATTCATATGAATGATACACCATCAAAGGAATACAGAGCGTTTCTATGTATTGCAAAACACCTGTAGCTTGGATCGAGGCATGAGGCATGATGGGGTTTTACAGCTCCAACCAATCTATTCGGGTGACATGGGCGCCAGAACAGACGCCCGAGACCGGCGTTCGCCCTAACCTTAACGATAAAGAAAGTAGTACGCAGTAAACGTAGTTGAAAATGCAGAATTACTGAATAATTATAATTATAACGAATTACATAATTATTACTCACAATTATAACGCCCGTGGCCCGATCGGGTCTCGAACGTCCACAGTTGCATAGGATTAAGGCAGTCAGCCGCGGTCAAACCGACTGAGCTACTCGGTGGCTGTGGCTTGGACGTAAACCAGCAAATATACTTTTAAAAAACAGGAGCTGTTATCTTGTTGTACATGTAACATGCTAGATAATTTCATATCATTTATGATTAAAGAAGAAAATAGCCAAACAATAAAGTAGTGAGTTCTAATGAGGGAAATCCTCAATTCAATGGATATTCAATCCCGATGATGGTTACTGATGTAACTCAATCTTTATTTCAATCATAATGAATGAGGTCATCAATATATCATCCCGAAACAATCAAGTGGCTGGATTGATTGGCATTGAGCCAAGTAACCTTAAAGGTCAATGACCCTTGGGCATATACCAGGAGTAAACAAAGCACGCACGTCTCAGAAAGAGAAGGACACGCCATTGGAATAGTGAGATACGTCGCCATATTGCACCTGCATACATTATTGCGTACCACCAGGTCGTGTTATGTGAGATTATATTATTAGGATAGAACACTAACAATCATAGCTATCGTGCTATAACAGCTAATGCATTACTACTATAGTAGCTAAACTCAATTGTACTCTAATTAGGCATAATTATAATAAGATATGTACTCAAGAACATTAGTTAACACCTACCTTGGACTCTCGTAATGTTTAATAATTACAACCCATTAATATATTTCACTTCTGTTTTTTTCAGACCAATGTACCAGCAATACAAAGATAATAGACTACATCAATCGATTGCCATGGATACCCCATTACTGGTTGACGTTGCCTGGTTACGGGATCACATGGCTGACCCTGGGCTGCGTATAGTTGACTGCGCATGGCACATGCCGGCGACGAAGAGGAGTGGAAAAGAAGAACATTCGAAAGAACACATCTCTGGCGCCGTCTTCTTTGATTTGGATGAATGTCGCGACAAGAACGCCCAGTTTGGAGAGCAAATCTTGCCAAATGTCGCAGATTTCGAGAAGTATGTCGGATCCTTGGGAATATCCGATTCGGACCACGTGGTACTTTATGACAACAACGATATGGTTGGAATGTTCAGCGCACCGAGAGCTTGGTTTACTTTTCAAGTATTTGGACATCGAAAGTTGTCTATTCTCGATGGAGGGCTCCCCGAATGGAAGCGACAAGGGCAAGAGGTGACAGCACAAGCTACAGACGTTGTCAAGGCAACGTATAAGGGAAAATACAAACCGGAAATGGTAGTAAGCTACGGGGATGTACAGAAAAACTTGGAAACCAAAGAAAAAGTTTATGTGGACGCCAGACCAGGACCTAGATTTCAGGGACAAGCTCCAGAACCTGTACCCGGTTGGTGCACTTTCTGATTATTCCATGAATATTGTTTTCAGTCATTGAAATTATTTATTTGCAGGAATCAAATCTGGTCATGTGACAGATGCCGTTAACATTCCATTTGTAAAACTGCTTCAGAGTGATCCAAAGTTGTTCAAAACCAAACCCGAACTCGAAGAAGTTTTTAAAACTCACGGAATTGACTTTAGCAAACCTATCATTCTCAGTTGCGGTACAGGTTAGTACTTCTAAGTCTTGATCATCGTGTGAAATGCACATAGATCTGCTTAACATCTGGCTCATTGTGTGAAATCGTGGATTTTCCTATCGTTTCAGGCCTAACGGCATGCCATGTTTTGTTGGCTGCTCGACTATGTGGCTTCACAGACATCCCTATATTTGATGGTGCCTGGGTGGAGTGGTTCCAGAGGGCCTCACAGGATCAGATGGTGGATGTACCAGAGAACTGAGGTCTCAAGTGAACTTTGTGCTTGGTTCTTGCCACATTACGCTTTATCTTCTTGGATCAATTCTTTCAAGTGTCGTATTGCCACATTTTCTTCTTGTCGTGGTGTGTGCAACTCTTTCTATTATAATAATAATAAATGCTTTACCAAGTGATATTATGTCCAATTTCATTCATAACTTAATCAATGATACATGAGCAAACATTCTTATGAATTATGATGCTTCAGTGAGAAGTCAACAGAATTGCGAATAGGACAATATTTATTTGAATGTTAGGTAAATGGCTGTACCACCATCTGGGTAGCTAGTGTGTAGGCCTAAAGCTGAAAGGAGGAGCTTCGATCACTCCTCTCGGTGGCTCGTATATGAATGTAGTAGATGCAATTATGTTCATCCCAAGTACATACACCCAAATGGAGTACTTCTGATCCATGGCTTCATCGGTTTTGGCATCACACATTGCAGTCACCACCAAGGAACTCCCTCTACGGGAACTAGTGGACTTGCAAGAAACCTGATCATTCACCGAGTAATTTTCCCCCAATGGGACGTCATTGTCCTCACGTCCTTGGGATCTTCCACTCAGCTCAAGGAAACTAAATCTGACGTCACTCTCACTCAAATTAGGTGCTTCAATCTCAAACTCAAGAGTCATGTCGCCTCCTCTGCTGTTACTTAATTTCGTATGCTCAGGAGGTGTTCGCAAAATGGAAAGGGCCTGTACGTAAGCAATTTCTCTGACTTCTATCAGTAGAGCTGGACTTAAGGTTCGGTTTACAGACACCACTAGATGGCGGTAGTTAGAGAGGGGTCTGGGTGAAGTATAACGGGTCTCCTCTAGTCCGGATATTTGGTCTGTGACACAACTCTGGCCTGCTTCATCTGTGTATCGATATTATCGGCATATGAATATGAATTAATGGAGAGCACTTACCGGTGTTAACAGATAGCTTAGGATTTTGAACTCGACCTCTGTACCAGCGAACGTTCAGCGAATTGTTGCAGCCTCTGTGAGCGAAGGAAATTCGGTCTTCAGTCTTTCGGAGCTCGTGGATGCTGAGTGTATCCAGGGACTGAAATATTAGGCAAGTATGGTGGGTGCGTGTAGAATTTTAGACGCCAAATAAAAGAAATTTACAACAATGCAGAATGACATTGCAAAATTAAAACAAACTCTTCTTAATTAAATTTTCATGTTGGGTTAACGATAGAATATCCTCCTATATTGCTGTACAGCTTGGCATTCACTAAATGTAATGGGTCGGTTATATTGTGTCGTTTGATCTTACACGTACACATGAATAATTTAAGAATATAAGTAAGCAAATTGCACACACTACCTCAACTGAGCTCCAATGCATTGCAAAAAGCACGAACACAATCATTGAAATGTCCATTATTCAATCCGTTCAGCCTGTTAATATCAATTTCTATAACTGTCAGTCTTCTTTCCAGAAGTATCCAGAACTGAACCTTATATACAGACGTTTACTACTCTGGAGCAATTGCATAAACTAACACGCTCCACAAGCTACAAGTAGTTATTGTAATTTGCCACACAAACTTCCACCTAATCCAAACACATACAGATTAAAAATCTCGTTGGTGGTGGCTGTGTTTACTCAAAATTGCTAGTTTTTCTTGGAAATTGATTGCAATTTCTTCATATGAGAGCAATCATCATTACTGTATGCATCAAACTAAATGGTGTGTTGGCAAAGACTCAACTTAGACCATGTTAGAGCCTATATTATTATCTATTGTAATATCCGTTGCTGGTGATCTTATGGTGGCAATCTAGTTCTTTCTTCGTCAAATGTCCGTCGACTGTCTCATTTTCATAGTTCATACTCTTGCTTTGTATTATATACCGAGCGACTTAATTCGAGTTTTGCAGCAATTACAAACTGCTAGCACAACCGAAATAAGACATCATGTGATGAAAAGGGATACAGCAACTTAAAGAAGCTGGATCCACAAAAGCCACTTGACACGTTTTAGAAGCACTCTTTGACTCAGTACATAGAACATGCTCATTCACAGATTGATCTCTGCTGGGAAGACCTGGAATGGTGATTTTGCAGCCTAGTTCGTATACGAGGAATACGGTACAAGCGCACATGCTATCCATCCAGAATAGGGAACACCGGCGTGAAATAGGCGGGGGTGGCCTCTTCCAAAACGGGGAAAGAGTTTTCTGTGGTGAAGGATCGTGATTCTGCAGAATTCATGCATAATTTATGGGATTGTCAATTGATGAATCAAACCAGTCAAAAAGTGGGTTTGCAAAGAGATGGGTGTCATAATACTGTCATCTCAAATGAAGGAGACACGATGCGGACTCGTGACAAGAAGGTGTATAAAGTGCATGGAGGCAAGTTCAGACCGATCGCATCACCTGTGAATATCAATATTGACCCCACACTTAATTATTCACATTGCTCTGATTTTGTTTTGTTTTCGTTTAATCACAAGAAACATTGCACTTTCCGAACACCAACTCCTTTCATTCAGATTACTTCCATTAAACCAAAGTGCATGAATGATTTGTAATTGTTGCACTATTTTAGAAGCTATGAGTCTTGTATAGTAGGAGTCACAGCCTCAGAGGAGTGCAGAGACAGGTGTGTGTGCTTCTGGGCAAAATTTGAGAGTCCAACTATAGAGTCATCGTCATCGTGTCTCCATGGCGATTCATGCAAACATACGATCTAATTGTATTAATGTTGCATTTACAAGAACCTACTGTATTACATGCGAAATGCACGCGTTTCTTGTGTGTAGCTGTAATGATACAGGTGTACTACGTACTAACATAAGGGCATTTCGACGACACGTATATGACTGCATGTCTTAGGAAAATATAATTTTGATTGTCCTTTTTTCTTTTCTCTGTGCCTGAATCATAAAGGGGACTCCTTGAAATATTTTTAATGTCTTTCTCCGAATGTACTCAAGTTCTCACAAATTTCCGTAGTAGAGCAATGTAGGTCTACACATACATGAACTACATGCTGCATGTGTGACATATCAAGAATAAAAGTTCATCTGAGTGTATGTGTGCTGGATTCTGATTCGTATCCTAAAAATAATTGTCAAACAAACATTTCCAGGTAAGATTTCGATTGCGATTAATTATTGTGAGAAAGCACTCTGCGCAAGAGAACGGGTTTTCATATTGACGGTCAGTCGTGGCGAGGGAGGGGTGGGGGGCACGCAGATCATCCTGCGCCAAGGAAGCTAACATAACTGACCTCCTCAATGCTTAATCAGGGATGGATTTAACTTCTATCCTACTGCCAGGACGACATCCCTGGCGGTGAACCCGCCCAGCCACGTTTCCATGTGCGCGATTACTTTGTTCGCAGTCATAACGTCTTTTATGCGTTATGGTTGCCAACTTCCCTGATTATGACGAATTCTAAAGATGTTTATTCATCAGGAGAAGGATTTTCTCCGAAATGAAATCCGATGGAAGCATCAGTTCTACTCACTTATATTTATCTCGCCTGGTTGTCTGAAATTGAAAATTTAATCTACCATTTAATTTTTTTAAACCACCTCTCTCGCGCGGCTTATTTAACCTTGCGAGACCCTGAAGCATCAAAGGGTTATATATAATTCACAATAAAAACATGCATGTGGTTGTCCGAGGATGTGCTCGAGCGGGACTGACTTGCTTCGTTCAAGGGTATAAGATTGCAACTCCGGAGGCCAGCGCCAATTCCTCTCAAGCGAGTACGCTAATCACTCAACCAACGCCTCCCCAACGATTAATTTAATTATTCAGTTGAGAATCATGTAAAATTATGCGTGTTACTACTTCTTCAATTTCCAGTACTGCACACGCGCACTCCAATGTCATGTACAATATGCAAGGCTATTGGCTATAACTAACACCAGCATATTATTGGCCTAGTCTGTGTAGTAAAAGGTAACTATAATATAAGGTAATAATATATAACATAATTATTCAGTTATATCATTTGCAGTCCAATTCCATGAGCACAATCTAGAGACATCAGAACATCAATTCTCCTCCCATACTTCCTTAAACGAAGCACTTTCGTGGGGATTTTAACGACGCCATCCCCGATGAAGATCCTCGCCCTTTCATGCAGGTGCGTCTGTCATAGTCCATCAAGGGTCTCAGAGCATCCACACCCATCTTCCAACTCATCGAGCTTCAGAAAGCACTGAAGGGAGAAACGCCACATCCGAAAGAAAAAAAAAAAGACATCAAACAGGGCGCCTAGGCTATTAGGATATTTCGAGACCCTTGGCTTCCTGGATTTCCTTCACAATGGACACAATGGAGCCATGTATTTTAAACCTTTTGTTTGGTTTGTTCGAGACGGAACTTCTGCACGCTCTGTCGCCATGAATCAGCAGCCTCCACAGGCGTATAGCCATGCAGGTAAAATGTTATTAACTATGCAACCTTGGTGTCAATGCTTCTTCCAAGCGTCTATAGCTCTCATGGATTAATTATAAGCCTGATCACGGAACACGCCAATCGACAACGAGTGTGAACAATTATCACCTCAGCTGTGAAAATAATACACCTGCTTATCCTGTTCATCAGTATCTCACCATCCCATTTTTGGCCTGTATCTTGTTGTCATGGTAACATGTCAAATCCCGTTGCCAAGGAGATTAGTGTGATTTAATGAACGTGTTACGACCGCTAAATCTAAATCTTCTGCGCTCATACGAGCAGCGAGGCAAAGAAAATGGGAATAATTGCCCGTTTACGGGTGAATTCCCCGTCGACAGGCCCGTAAATCACGGGATTAATTAGTGCTAGAGATCTTTAATTTGCTACTGAAGGAGATTAAGCCAATTATCAAGTTATGAAGTTGTATAATAGATGAGCCAGCATAGAGGTACGTGTTTGAGGAGAAGCAGGTGTGCCCTGTGTCCTTGCTGAGGGCTCGGGATTAGGGCAACTACCTTGACCTTCATAATTACATGGTGATTGCATTACCATTCCGAAGTTGACAATCTGGAACACAATCAATTTGATTTTGCATACTATAGTCTTCCATATAATTATCAGTTTAATTCAAATGTTGTCATATCTTAGAATTGCGGTAAATAGAAAAAGAAATGGCGAGAGCATGACATTAGTGTGCATACATCTTTGTGGGTTTATAATTCTATAATATAATAAATATATAACAAATACTATAGTGTCTATCAAATTCCATGAAATAACTTCAAATTTTATATCTCGTATGTTTAAAGATAATTTGCTTACGTGAATAAAATAATGATATAAATTCAAGACTTTGATCCATAATTATTACTTTTCAAATACTTCGCAATTGCCGAATGAATTTCACAGTCAAATGTTGTTATACATGGAACTGCATTTGATGATATGACGTTCCCAATTACCAGTACATGTAAAATGTACCCGTATATGCCAATATCTAATAATCTTCCGAATCCAAAGCGCCTTGTTTGGATGTCTTCCACCCAGGGGAGATCGAGGGGCAAAAACAGACAGCGACGTTTTGCCACCACGAAGCAGAACTGCAAGCAGAGTTTCCAGCAAGTTAAGCGAATGCTTCACAAGTGCACCGAAGAGCAGGTTGCGAGTTTGCACCAAACCTCTTCACTTTTATCACACAATCAACACATCGTCGCTGACTTGTGTTTAAAATTAATCGATAGCAAGGTCGCTCCGAAGTTGTGATCGCCTCGGCCTCAAGCAGCCAGTGCGTTTTATCGATCGTCAGGCGCGCGCGTTCATACGAAAACTCCTGTTCGCTGACGGATCGGTCACTTGGGATACTAGTCGTCACCATGGCAACAGGACAAGTCCCGCTGACGGTTATAGTCGCCATTGATGGCAGTGACATTGCGGAATTTGCTTTGAATTGTGAGTACCAGCTTAAATCATAAATGAACTCATGCATCTGTGTTTTGATCTGTTCGCCGTTATTCTCGAGCCGCCTTCGATCTAATTATTGTGAGTTCGATCGTGTGCCGCGTACCTGTAGGCCGTGGCGTGTTCTTGCTATATTTACCCCATCAATAGCAGGTATAGAAGCATCATCTCCAGTATTAGGAAGTTCAGAAAATCAAGAACCACTATTGCACGATTCAAATACAAAATTGAAATCAAGCATAAGAATACATCATGCAAAAAGCTCAAATTGCAACCATTGTGCATGCTGTGCTGACCTATTTCTGTTAAGCTCTTTATGATTGGTAAAAATAAGCATGTGGGCTTAACAGCAAAACATGTGTAGCGACCATGGCGAGTAACTAGGTCACGCGAGGATGCGCCCCTGTTAGACTAAGAAGTTATTAAGGACGATCGGGCGAAGAAAAAACATCAAAAAGCAAAGGTCAAAGTCGTTTAACTGAATATCATGTATGCATTCTCCGCATTCATGAGTGAAGTCAGTGTGCTCTTCTCGCATTCAGTATACTATGAAGGGGAATGCAAGGTAACCTTCGTTAAGGATGCATGACTGATTAATACAATCAATCAATAAAGGGTAAAGTGTGCATGAAATATCGGCGCATGACAAACCACTTCTGTAATGTCAATATAATTAGCTATACACATCTAAATGCAAGTCTAGTTATAGGGCCTATACTGGGATGAACAGCATGATTGCTATAGTGTAGCTCCCCACTAGCTATAGGATATCTATATAGGCTGATATATACGACTGAACGCATACTTAAATTAGCATTATATTACATGCTCCGCTCTGTCGTGTAATATGATACACGCTTGTTTACTAACGGACATCTTGCGCATTGAAACACGCATATATCGATATGATTCCCGCATGATACATAATTCACATAGACGCAATGCACAGTATGCAGATGAATGCACGCAGGGATGTGTTCCTGTTTGTCCTATTAGCGATGCTTTCAGATGTTGATCTCCCCCGGATCCAGTATGTCCCTCAGGAAATCCAGGTTTCCCGAATTCACAGGATTTGCTTGTCTGGGTGGAGTCATATACTTCGTTGTCAGCATTCGTGGAAGACGCACCGTGGCATTCTGATGTTAACACCACCCTAGAGCTCTCTTGATTTCCCAGGGAAAGTATTGTATATCGTATATATACATGTACAGTACTAGGACACGTATGGAATAACTGCATGTTTAATGCATGTAAGTTATACACAGGTCTACTGCAAACAGATATCTGTTGTTCAGAGTTTGTTCTTATCTAATACACTTAAACGATAAATGGATAATTTGTCATGCTTGGAATACATGCGGATATAGATTGAATTGCAGGGCCTATAAGAATAATATTTTTATTATTCATTACATATAATTTACCATGTGACCGTAGTGTTATAGTACTGTTACGTAACTCCCACGATCTAAGAATAGATTTATCTCCCGACTATCAGTATTCTATTGGGCGGAGACGGAGTAGGTCTAATAGCCAAATAAGACATTATTTTGTGCAATAAAACCCCAATTTAATACCAAACAGTGACAGACACCCCCCCTCGCGCACACACCCTCCCTCACGCACCAGACCTCACCCCCCCCCCTCACAACACCCTTGCCGTAACATTTAGCTGTCATAAGCCCTATAAGATGCGCTAGCACGAAGGCCCACACAGAGCAAATATGAAAGTTGAGAGTAATCTTCCATCGACAATTGCTAACCCAGAGGCAATTATTCTGCGATTGTCACCATGACACCACTCGTACGAAATCAACACCCTGCAACAGAACGTCGTCCTCGGTTGCCGACATGAATTTCCCGAGGCAATCCAGAAGACGGATGAGCGAATAAGGGGAGTTCCCTGTTCTTGTATCGATTCAACACCAGTCGTCATTTCCTTTGTTGTTAGGCTTACTTACAACAAGCATATTAGGCCATCTCGATTTTTCTTTCGATTCAGATTTTTGTTGCATAACAGGATTAAGCATCCCTTTGATGTTACAGACTGTTAATATTAGAGTTTTCATATTAATTCGCTGTAGTGTCTCTTGACACAGCCATCGTTCAATGGTGTTTTGGTTGGCTGCTATTCACAGCAATTATACCTTTGATAAATGAGCTCCACAAAGGCCACTTGAGGACTGCATCACCATACACAGCTCCCCTCCCTGGACTGCGCACTGAGATGAACACGAAATTGGCCTGAAATTCATGTCCCATTCCGCAATGCTGAGGAATGTCCATTTCGCTGTAGCATCCACCTGGTACCCCGCTTGATTGTATAACAGCGTCATCGTCTGCTCTTATGGGCCCACGAAATGACCCTTTTACCAACAGCATAGGTGTTTATGCTGGCACTGTATATTGCATATGGGGTGCATTTGGTGTCTCATTGGATCGTTGAATTATAAAACACAGCGCGAACCTGTATATCAGATCAAAGTTACTCATACTATACAAACAGCTCTGTTTACTGCAGTTGGCCCATTGCAGCATTACACAGGTATATTTAATATTACATATTATTGTTATGCGCTTCCGTCGCACACACCTCCACCTGAGAATCTTTGCGGGGAAGCGGGTGTCGAGATGGATCTTCCACAGCAGCTAGGATCGTAAACAGCTCCCGGGCTTATTCACTCAAAGCGAGAGATTCATAGGGCAACGAGAGACGCATGACAATGAAGCCGAAAATACGGCTTCCCCTTCCGGTTTGCAACCTGCATGCGCAGACCTCGAGGTTTCTTGTTTTCGCGTTTCCCTCCTAAAAACTGCCTCGTGAGCTGAATATGCAACTCCTGGTGGATGCAGAATTATTTCTCCGCACAGCTAGCATAATATACTCCCAGTGCGTTCGTTAATTTGATTGCTTCACAGATTGACAATCAGATTGGCGGTAGCGTCGGAATTACACCTGTGTATTAAAGATGTGCTTGGCATTATGATAGATTCATTAAGTGTCCATCTGAAGGACTTTAGATGTCAGGAACGCCTGTTAGGTGATTTCCCGACTCTCTTCTCCCCCATTATAAAGACGCATTCAAGGAACATCGCCGACTTCCGACTCGAAGCTGAGGGGACAGAGGAAGCCGACCGCGAGGCCTCAAACCGGAAATGACCAGAAGCATCACGTGATAGCAGCCGGACATGACGTCACAGCAGGATCCATTAGAGTCTGTCACTTTAGGAGGCAGTGCATATAGGGTATGGTTAAACTCTCATGACACTTTGCAAAGACACGCTCCTCCGTATTGGATACTTTGGCTGGAGATTTCTATGTAAGCATGCATGCCAATCCCTGGAGATGGCCTTCGAGAATTATTTTTACCCCTAATATATGCGCATAAATATTGGCAACCAAAAAAGGGAAACAGATCGGATCACTGTCTCGGTGCAGTGACCATGCTGGTCAATATCTACGTGCAGATGTCGGAGCAGTCATGTTAAGCAAACCAGAAGATCAAGAGTTTGGAATATGTTTGATCATACTTGTTACAGCATGAGCTATAAAGCAACACAGGGAGAGGCGGGGGTGGGGGGGTCGGTGTATTTTTATATCGAGATTCAATGTATACACCAGCATATTTGCTGTTCAGTTCGGTCGATGAAGAGCGAGTTCCTTGTCACAGATGATGATCTGGTCACATCAATATGCAAAAAGTTCCACACCTGATTTCTTTCCGGATTGCATCTGTCCCGATTGGTCATCGCGTTTGCATGGCATTCAAAGAAGTGCCAAGACACGCGTTTCCGTTATAAGTGGAACGCTACGTATGTACAATGTACGTGGAATACGGATTCAGCTGCGTTTTAATGTACAACAGATGGGAATGAGCCCCATGGGATGATTCAATGAATTGGTCTCAGTTGATCTGCCCACAGATCACACCACGCGGTCTGAATTCTGCCAGAAGACAATGTTCCCCATCTTGGGGTTACATTATAATGTGTGTTTATGGAGAAATCTATGCCAGGATACCCCGGCAATTGTAACGTTGATCTTCTTTCGAATTGGTGAAATGGCGCTGGTATTGTTTCCGAGAACCTTTTGTGTTGATCAGAAATTCGGAATCTTGCAGAGATTGCACAAACGCGGATTTAACCTGTTCTATAGATCACGGGTGGAAACTGTGCAACAGGGGGAGCCACACTCACACACATAGGGAGTGTGGCTTCCACGCGAGCAATCTGCATGAGCCATGTTTTATTATACTGACCCCTCAACCGTGCAGAAAAACCCTGTCGATTTCAGGGCGATTTTGTTGGTTCATTTGCAACAGCAAAATGGACGGCCTGTGCTTCTCCTTATTGCCTGACCTGATTTTTTTATGAGCAAGGTCTTTCGATTCGAGACTTTGGCCTTCAGTGTTATTTACCGATCTCTTATCTCACCCATCAACCCTTTCTTGGAAATTGGTAACCATGGCAACATACTTTTATAACTTCATCAATTAATTTACATTGTGATCATAAAAGGTATTTCACAGAGAAATAACTTGAACACCACCCTGTATATTATATGCATGTTTGGGTGAGCGCAGTCTTAAGTACTCCTAAACTTTTAAAGACTAAAGTTCAAACTTTCTCTTCTTCTACCAGGGTATTTGGACGGATTGCACAAAGAGGGCAACAAGGTCATCCTGTTCCACGCGGAGGAACCTCTCACCGTAATTGGAGGTAAGCCACGCCCATAAAATGCTGAATTCAGTATTATACGTTGTCACATGTTATGACACCTTAATGTATTATGAACAATGCATGGAATTTGAACATCATTATATCGAGTTAATTGACCCATCAATGATGCAGTGACCCTCAGCACTTTGGTCGACAATGAAGTGACCCCTGACCACACGAAACAGTTGCATTATTTAAATCTTGCGTTATCTATACTCTGCAGAGGTGCCATCAGTGGAATCCTACGAACAGATGGTCGAAGATGGCAGGCAGAGATCAGAAAAGCTGGAAGACAAATTTAGGAAAATATTGCAGAACCGTAATGTAAGTGTTAATTGGTTTGATTTCCTCCGGTGAAATTAAGCAATGTAATTGAATATGCACGTAGTACTAAGTGTAGTACACATACTCGTAGCGATAGCCTAGCGTTTCCATTTTCCGCTCGGGCACTCCTTTATAAATACAACTTCTCATAAATGCTCATAAGTTCCCATAGCAACATTACCAATATTTACACCCCCGTGCTGGCCAAAACTTTAATTACCGCATGTAGCACTTGTCTGAGGCTCTTGCATCTGGACAAATCAAATCAGCCCTTTGGTCGCCATCTCCTCTTCAAACGAAGGCGCTTGGTGAACAGTAGCGTGGCAACCAGTGTTCAATCTGTAGCACAGGAGAGCGATTGCAGATTGTCCTTTGATGAGCCGTCGAACGAATGATGGTTGACATTTGGATAGAATTGAAGCGCTTCTTTATGCAAGGCTCACTTTATGGCTCACAAAGGGTAATGGTGAGCGATGTGTGTAAGCCTAAATATGGCATGGCGATGATTCGCCCTTTTCTCTCTCTCTCTCTGCTATGTTGTGGAGAAAAATACAATAACGAGAAGGACATTTTTGTACTTTAATAGATAAAATATCCGTGCAAATAGTTCAGAGTGCAACTGAATAGAGATTGTTCAGTAATGACTCTTAAACTTTGGCTCCTTTCCTCGAGAGACAAAGTTTGCAATTAACAGAGGCTTATTTCCCCTGTCGCCAGCCTACGAGATTTGATTAGATACATCATCCAGGGAACTGGGGAAAGAGTCTATTTTGAACTCAACAGAGATATTTTGACCTTTGCGTTTAACCATGAAACTGGGAATTGAATAGGCGCAGGGGATATAGCGTGGCCGAAGGGAGACAGTCACATTTCGGCATTATATCCCGGATGCAAGCTCCCAGAAGTCCACATATTATGATTGTACTAGAGATAAGGCCTATCTGATCAAAAGTTCATAACGCACCTCGTTTGATGCGTTATGATTTACGAAGATTTCTCTTATACCCTCGCACAGATAACATAATATGTACACTATCCTAGTATCCTATTCTGTGTACATGTACCCTCGTGTGAAGTTGGGAAATCTTTCATTGAGATCAATTTCACTGTGTTTATATACTACCGTACTTACTTATGTATTTGTGTATTTTTAGGTTCAAGGCGAAGTTCACTCCGTTTACGGAAACCGCCCGGGTGAAACGGTCGTAGAAAGCGCGCGAAAACATGGCGTCGATTTAATAGTCATGGGCACACGTGGTTTGAATCGCAACCGACGCACGATGATGGGGAGTTGTAGCGATTACGTAACTCACCACGCACACTGTCCTGTTCTCGTGTGTCGTCAAGGAGAAGGCAGTTCACTGGTTGAATGATAATTGTACGAATGTCAGAATTATGTCTCACACTCCACCGTGAATTTATTATTTTTAATGACCTACAAATTTATAGATGGGTCATCCATGAAGATTGGCTGACGCTGCACACTCGGCCATATTGGAACACCTACAAACACCTCAATGTGTTGTGAATGTCAGTGATTTTGTGTTAATATCATTCGATAATTATTATCATTGTTGTTCATCCTTTTGTGAATAAATTATCCCATTTCTTTTTTAAATTCATTTTATTGTTGTTATAAATGAGAGAAAACTGGGAATTAAAATAAATACAATTTATTCATACAATATTAAGTGCACCTCAAGAAATAATAAAATATTATGGAACATATTTTTTAATTATAAAGCCCATTTTTCAGTCACAAATTAGCAAGAGACAAAAAACTACATTTATAATAATAATTTGTGTAGAATGCAGAAATCATTAATTCCAATCACGCACTTAAATAAACACTTTTTTCACTATAAAATCAATAAACTGAAAAATATAACACAGAAAGGAATGAAATACATTCAAAAGTTCAGAACATCCAAATATTTCCTAATTTTTGTTGAGTAACAATTCCAATTTTCGCGACTGCTGCAGAACTTAAGAAAGATATTTGAAATAACTAACGTATTGAGCCGTTAGACTGATCACGTTTCGTTTCCATGGCAACTGGATTATTCGCATGACTAAACGAAGGTGAGAGAACGGCTGGAGGAGGGGCGCTACTCCGACTGTAAGCGGGCACCGTGGGAATGGCATCCGAGCGAACATAGTTGATGGTGGGTCGGTAGGAAGCGCTAGCTGGCACTGGGGTCCCCTCAGGACTCGGCCGAGTCACCAGGCCTTGCGGAGACGGTTTCCTTGGCAACAGTGATGTATCACCCAGGATCTGAAAAGTGGAAGGCCGCGTCCAATCGTCCTTGAAGATGTGGACGGTGAGGAGCGTGATGATCGAAGAGAGTCGGTTGGAGACATGCGCTAGGACGAGTTGCTCGTCCGCATCGCGTCGAACACGAACATGCACTGAGCCGCACTGGAGTGAGACCAACATAAACCTGATAAAAGCGTGAACACAACAACCACACACCATGCTGCCAAAGCCAAGCGTCCAGAAGTGCTCGTTTCTGAATTCGAGAACTCCGTCGAGCGTTGAGGCTTCACGAAGGCATTTGTCCAATTGACCAATCAGATGAGAGGGAGTTGTCTTGAAGAGGGAAATCATGAGCAGGAGGAGGAAAAGAGGAGGAACTAATTTCACCTGGAGAAGGATTTTACCGCAGAAGATGGCCATGGGATACATGGTGCCACACGTCATCATGGAGATCCAGATGGCGGCCCACGTGTCAGTGGCATAGTGGTTGCTGCAATAGGAAGAGATTAGTTAATCTGCCCTCCTCTGTTCCCATGGGAATGCCCAGAAAAACTGATAAAATAAAAATGAATTATTGTCTACAATCAAGGCCAGATTCACAAGGTCTGAATAAAGCAAACTTACCTACAGGGAGATTCTTTTGTTTAATATAGTCAGTATCTACAAATTAACGTATAAAAATCTAAATAAATGGCTCTGTCTGTGGCCTTCTAATATGCACAACAGATTGTACACTGTCACAGAACAGAACTCACTTCATGTCAATAAGAACGTGAACGACAATAAGGGCAAATGACGCAGCGAAACCGATCAGGGCAAAAGGGTTGATGCGGGGAAGAAGAAGCTTGCTCAATCCAGGTACCGCATGGCAGATGCTGAAATGGGTCAAATAAGATCAACATTAGGTCACGCTGGGGTCAGCTCACCTTTGACTGATATCTGAAACGTGCTCCTGTAACCATGACGATGAGGAAGCTGCCACAACATGAGTGAAGGCTTTGTTTTCTATGCTGTACGTTATGACCAGATGCCAGCATAAACCCACAACGGTGCCAACCAGTAGACGACCCCTGCATTTTGAATAGAATTAAGAAATAATTCCAAATAAAATAATATACATACGTCCGAATATCAGGCTGGATAAACATTCGTTCAACACTGTTGGGCAGAGAAAATAATTAATAAACTGCAATATGAATAAAATAATAAAGACCTTTCTTTTATGATGAAGAATGATCCCAGCATGGCTAAAATTGTACTGGAGAACACAGCCAATACTTCAAAGCGTTCGTACCCAAACGAATAGACTTCGGAACTCTTCTGTTTGTGAACCCAGATTGACATGAGGACCGTCATGAGGTACATCAGATCAAACATCGTGAGGTAAGTGAACGCCGTCAGGGCTGAGGTTAATGGGAAAAAGGGATTATTTGAGGGACGGGAGGGGGAAGTGCTTACCCATGCTGTTGGTTGAATTGCACCAGAGTAGCAAAATGGTCGTCACAGAGATATTCAAAAAGCAGAACGTAAGGATTTTCTTACCCTGGAAAGTGAACAAAAAATAATTATATATATATATATATTCTATACAGAAAAAAAAAAACGAAAAAAACATTGATATATATTTTTGTAGATATTTCTGAAAAGAACAAAAAACAAAAACAAAGATGCATAAAAAATCCTACCTGTTTCTCTGCGAGAACTTCAGACAATTCTCGACGGAAAAATGAAAGTTTTGATTTGTCGTTTGAAGAGAATGGATGAATGGTGCCCTGGATGAAAGAAAGTGGATCAGGTCAGGTCATATATTGGTAAGTGAACTCACAGGCAGATCAGGGATGTCAACTGATGCATTGTTTCGCATGCGGAGTTCTGAAAAGAAAGAAACCGGTTAATTCCATGAATCCACGATTCTTCAGAACTTAGAATAAATTTTCTTTCTCTGCATGCTTGGTATCGAGGAGCGCACAAAGTGTTTTTTTTTTAAATATTTAACAACACGGAATCCTGAAGCAGCTAAGGCTTATGTGATTCGAGGAGGTAAGCGGGAGTGGCCAGCGCCAAGCCTTTTCGAGGCGAGCACGCTAAACACTCGGCCACCACCTCTCTTGCGAGTACTCAGCCAGAAGTATCACGAGTGCCATTGCTTTCGTATTTTGCTCGATGGAGAGCATAACTTCTGGTTTGGTCCTGGTGGCATTGGTTATGTACATTGCACAGTGACATGAACCAACAAAAGAAAAAGCCAGAATGGAATCCACCTCTTTCTACAGATCTATAATATCTATTTGGTCATGACAGGTACAAATAATTCTTTCGCTGTATGATGTTCAATGATCGAAAAACAAAGAGGAACTTGAAATTAGTTGGAAGGACTAATTAACGAGCTGCCTGTTCGTTATGTTTTCACACATAGTGAACAACCCAAGGACGCAACAACTGTGAGATGCACATACTGAGATAGAGGAGTGGCACAGCTATATGGGTTATGTTCAATGCAATTTAGGTTGGGACTTTCAAATAGTGGCAAATTTGGAGTAGTGACGAATGACTCCAGGACTGAATGAGGAGTTTTAGTGCATATGTACTAGGTAAACGCAGCTTTGGAATTTGTAAATCAACAATTACATTGAATATTTAATTATATTTTATTATTTTAAATGGCACATGGCTGATCATGACGGACCAGATCAATGGCAGACTACCTGAAGGCTGAAGAAGAATTTGGTCATTGTTTATGGCGCATCTTATGATCTTCAAATTCAGAACCAATCAGCTGATGATCTTCATCTAGTCTCTCGTTCCCAAGCACTTGGCAAATTAACCTGGACCCTAAATTCTGCAATTGGGGAAAGGGTCCCCCTGTCGCCCTAAAGAGGGCGCTATGATTTTTTTTTTGGAGAAAGTTAGCAATTTGTGTATTCCGGCACCTCTCCTCTACTATTCTCACAGTGATCATACCATGGTCCTTCATCAGCACTTGCAAGTTATCCACAGATAAGAAAAAAACATTTGATCGGCATTCCATTGTTAGTCCACAGAATAAATGATACAAATTTGATAAAGTTGTTTCCACTCTTTATAGAATTATTCTGAATATAATAAACATGAAATTATTCGTAAAATCTATTACATAAATCATCCAAAGAACGGTTGTAAACCATTGTACTTCCACAGTACAAGATCCAGTTATGATACCATGGTCCTTTGTCGGCACTTGGTAGTTGTCCATAAATAAGCATGCGCCAATTGCCCGGAAATCTGTCGTAAGTGCACAGAATAATCAGATCGGATTCTGATATCGCTCCGCATAATTTTTCAAAATCAGCAGATGCAGTTATATCCTCCCTTTTCTATGTAATAATAAGTCACATAAACTCAATAAAGTTGTTTCCGTTATTTTCCAAATTATCCTGAAGGTAACAATGGTGAAATTATTAGTATATATAATATAATGTTAATGTTATTTTACTTATTACCATAAGAATTTTGGGTTCGGGTTAAGTGAACCGACTTGTCTACAGTCAATCATAAAGACAGAATCATGATATTGATTCTGGTAGGCCTAATCAATTCAATTTCGAGGAAAATGAAAAGTGAATTATGATTATTTTATTTATTATTCTGAATTGAGGTAGTCCGTATTGCCGGTATTGTACTATTGATGAAATCGTGGAAACCTACCTTTCAGAGCGGCCATTGTAATTATAATCGACTCTGTTTCACTGCAAAATCGTGACAATTAATTGCATGCGGCACAGTTTTTCTGCTTTATCGTGATTTTTGTGACTTTTACATGATTTCGACGTGGAGCGAAGTCTTTCGAGTAAACTTCCGCTTGGCGATCATAATGCTCGTTGTAAATATGAAGTAGCGACAATGAAAACAATGTCTTTAAAACGATATTCCGTGTCTCCTTCATAGCATGATGGTGATATCATGGACATCCCAGGCAACAAATAAATATTATTATCAATATAGACTCCGCCAAAATATGTTACGTCCGGAACATGTGAAAATAAGATTTCCTCAATCAGTCGAATATTATCCGGACACAAAATGTCCATAAATGTTGTGATTGTGCTTACTCTTACGTATAATCGATTCATCCAATGAATCATAACGCATCTCCATCTGCAGTCTTCAGCGCCGCCGTTCACATGTTCGGGTTGAGGGAGGAAAGGGGGGGGGGGGAGTTTAGTTAATGTTTTAATTATGTCTAATTGGAAGATTGTCCATCTATGCGATATGTACATATGGTGATTTTTTGTTTATTGTATGTAAGAGATTAATAAAATATGATGAAACATACATGTGTAGCACTTTGTGATCATTTATAAATTATATACTATGACGATGATTTTAATTGGGATCTCCGACCTCCACGCACGCACATTATGTGTGTATTTCCCATGTGCGTTCACATTTGCGGCAGCATTTATGCGTGCGTTTCCCGCACGCATTCAAATGGGTCGGTTTGGTAAACGCACCTAAACACTTTTTTCGGTTGCAAATTCAATGGAAGATTCCGATGGAAATATGGCCCGCATGCAAAATTATAATTATGCGGACGTAACGATTCGCGGGCCGAACGATGCGTGCGCGCGCGCGTGCGGGAAACGCAATCACGCACATAATATGTGAATGGCATTTTACAGTCTTATTCCAATACATGTAACAGTATAACTCAATTATAAGAACTTGTTTCAACTGAACTGAAATTTCACTATTGACTTTGGAGCAAGCATTCGTCAGTTAATTTTTTGTTGAAAAAGCTGCACATAAATGAATTGGCATTTTAACCTCTGAGAAATCGGAACAAACAACTGACTTGAGTAGAGGCCAAAGGTCAGATGAATGAATGGAGAGCGCATTGGTTAACATTGCCTATTTTATTTACTTTGAAGAGGGAACAAACCCTTTGAACAAAATGACACGAAAAACATTACAGAGTAAAAAATCACATTCCATCTCACAAAATCTCTCACACAGCACAAAAAAAAGTATATATATATATTTTTTTGCTCGTTGATAAATGGAACAATATGCGCGCGATTGAGAAAGAAAGAGAAAGAGAAAAAAAAACCAAACATTGCAGCCGTTGAAATAAGTATATGATTTTTTTTAGCCATTACATTAACACACGCATAAATAATTGATCGCTGTATGAAAAGAACAAAAAGAAAGAAAATATTCCAAAACAGAACAGTCAACAAAAGAAGGCAAAGAGGTGGACAGGGGTGTTTTCATGCAACTGCGGTTACAACCTTCATCTGGTTAATGGAAACCTCAAGCTGGAGTTTGTATGCCATGAGATCTGCTCTCTGGGAAAATATCATCATCATTCATCATGGAAAATTGTATCTCAAATAAAAAGAGTAAACCAAAATATATATGGATTTAATTATAATCAATTTTGCAACCTTCAGTTACAATATCAATGGAAGTATATACCAGTAACATGTATTACCAAGTTTCACGTAATTTAGGCCGAGCAGATAGGCTTCGGTCGTAACCACATTTCTTTTCCTGGTTGTAACCGACTCAAGTTGTGTATGAAAAAAAGAAGCCCCAGAATTGAAGAAAACAAAAAGTTATTAAAAACAACGAAAAATAAAAGTAGGAGAAAAAAAAAGAACCATTCACCGATTAAAAACAACATACAACATGGAAAAAAAAAAAAAAAAAATCATAAGATTTTTTTCTTTCTTCAAAACTTTTAAAAATAACATTTTTTCAATACTCAAAAGAAATAAATGGGATGCTGTTTCATAATATGAACCGTACACTTGAGGTAATTGTTTCTTAGGTAGGCAAATAGGCATAATGTAATTGTTGCTGTAAGGAATTATTCAAACAGACGCAGGAGTTATTTTCATTAAAAAAAAAAAAAATCAAAAAAAATCATATGATCAAAATGGCACTGAGGATTTTAAAATGAAAGAGAAATTTCAAATGGATGAAACTCTTATCGAGGGCTGACGGAAAGAAAAAAAAAAAAAAAAAAAAAAAATTGAGTTTGAATCATGGGAACTTCCAGCCAAATTGGCCCTCAGAAGAAAATGTAAAACTGAGAAAATAGCCAGCTATGTTACAAAAAAGAAAAGAAAAATATAACCCCGATGCATAATAGACTTGTTTGTATACATAGCGAATATGATAGAATAACAATAATAATAATAATAAAAGTAAAATGAGAACTGGCGCATATTATAAGACGAGTAAATTCATATGTACAATCCAATCTTTACAAGAGGAGTAATTCACCATAGGAGAGAGAAAAAAAAAAAAAAAAAAAAAAAGAAAAAAAAAAGAAGAAAAAATGGCATTACAACAATCCAGTTGTTCACAAACTTTGTAAATATAAAAAATGGAGACATATACAATTTTGGTATTTTTTTAATATAAAAAAAGGAGGAACACTCAAAACAAACACACACACACAGAAAAACAAGAAAAAAATTATAATTTGAAAAAGCCTAAAAAAAATTGAAAAAGCCTAACCCAGAAAGAAGTCCATGCACACACGCAGCAACATGAATTATGATGAAATCGTAATTATTTATAAGCACAACATCACAGTAAATAAGAATATTTTCTCTTGTGGTTGGTAACGTTTCGGATAGAGGGCGGGGGAGGTCTTCAATGAATTTCGTCTTCAGCAGTGCACAACAGAGGGCAGTGTTTACCGCACGCACAGTCACATTTTGGCTAAGTACACACAAGTAGAAGAAGGAGGGGAAAGGAGGTTGCACACTCGCTGGTTAGTTGACTAAGAGTGTGTTTGACTCCATCGGAGCGGCTGAATCGTACAGCGTGTCCGTGTCTTGCTGAGGTTCCCCTTGCAATTGGCACTGGCATTTCAAGGTCCCTGCTCCACAGTCACAGAAAAACCTGAAATCAACCAAATATCAACCATACATTCAACAGAGAAAGATTTCTTTAGTATATATCTTCAGCCCAAATATTCCAATTTTGAGAAAATTTAAATATTTGATCATCATCAAATTTAACTCTCATGGAAATATTTGCACCAAGTCGTCCATGGTGAAGATGCATGTATGCAATCAAAGAAAGGTCTGGGACAAACATGAACATAGATAATTATCCCTTCAATATTTTAATCAACAAAACAAGAGAAAAATACATCTGAAGCCTACAGACATCACGTAAATTATATTAACAAATGTCAAGAATAATTTTCCACAGCAAAACAATTCAAGGCTGATTAAAATTTCTCTAGACCAGAGTCTAGGTGTTTATTATTCAAAATTAAAAGTATTTTTCCCTTAGTTCGAATCAACTGCAAGAAGCCTGCAATATAAGTTAGACAAAGAACGCATTCAGACATTCAAAGCCGAAATGGACAAAGCTCATAAAAATATAAAAAAGAGCAATTAGGGCGAAACTATTTAGTGATTGCTGACCTGTCATGTCTGATAAACTCCACCTGATGTCCTGCATGACACGTCTTTATGCAATTCACGCAGATGGCGTTACGATCGGTTGTGTTGCATGTCCGACACCTGAAGACAATGAGATAAGATTAAGATATACGAGATGAGATATCCAGTGAAAAACAAAGATATTAAAATGACAAGTAAAGTAATATTTCAAGATGAGAATAACAGATATACGCAGACACCGACCGGTAGAAGTCGTGCATTGGGAAGCTGGTATATGAGGAGATTTTGTAGAGACACTGGCCGGAAGAAACGGCTTTGTCAACCATGTTCTGATTGCTGAATATTCGGTTGTCTGAGGGAAATAATCAAGAGAAATTGAATTCACTGTCCACATCTAGCAGATAGAAACTAAGAACATATGCATAGAAACTTCATTTCAAAAAGAACTACACTGATGATAATCAACAAAGCAGTCTAATTTACGAGATTCTGATAGCGGGAGATACTGACCTTTCAGCACTGGAAGCACGCCGCTGGCCAGACAGAGGCCACCGAACTTGTTATTGAAGATCTTGTTGCCTTCGAGGGTAGCCGTGGCGTTATTTGTGATCTCAACACCTGCTGCCTGTCCGTCAAAAATTCGATTTCTGCGGAGTGTTGGGTTGCTCTGGTTGCTGATGAGCACGCCAGCCTGGGCGTTCCGGAAAATATCGTTCTCCTCAAGGACCCCTCGACCCCCATTGAAGATGCAAATCCCGCCGTCACGCCCATCGTGGATCTTGTTGCAGCGTAGAACGGGGTTACTGTCCGTCTTGATCCACACGCCAGCCATGGCATTGTCAAAAATCTCGTTATACTCGATGATGCCGAGACCGCCGTTATAGACGAGGATGCCTCCGTTCTGCCCTCCCCAGATCTTGTTGCATTTGATCAGCGGATTGCTACCCGTCCTGATTTGAACGCCAGAGTACAGGTGATTGAAGATGTCGTTGTCTTCTAGGGTGCCGTGGCCGTTATCGTAGAAATAAACGCCAACTTGTTTGCCGCTGTGGATGCGGTTCCTGCGCAGTATAGGAGTGCTGCCAGTCGTGATCCAGACGCCCGCTAGCGTGTTGGCGTAGACCTCGTTCTCCTCTATTAACCCTTGTCCTTTCTCGTGCTGATGACCAAAACACAACATAACCAACCGATCAAAGAGAAATCAAGACTCATGCACTCACCACGTAAATGCCACCGTGCTGGCCGTGGTGGATCTTATTGTGTCGCACGATGGGATTACTATTTGTCCTGATCTGAATTCCCGCCAACGCGTTGCCGTAGATGTTATTGTACTCAATGAGACCGCGGCCCTCTCCAAAGATGTAGACGCCGCCCTGGTGTCCATCGTAAATCTCGTTCTTGCGGATGGTGGGATCGCTGTTTGACGTCACCCAGACGCCGGCAAAGTTGTTTGAGTGGATTTTATTATCCAAAAACTGCCCTCTTCCGTTCTCATGGACGTAGATGCCTCCGGTTTGACCATGGTGGATGTCGCATTTGATGACAGTGGGGTTTGCTCCTGCCTTCACCTCAAATCCTGCTATGCGGTTATTGTGAATATCGTTAGCTTCAAAGTAGCCCTGTAGGATTTAAAAAAACAAGCGTTAATCTGCTACGATAGAAATATTTCAGACGTACCATCCCTCGGTCGAAGGTGAATATACCGACGTCTCTGCCGTGATGTATGTGGTTCCTGCGCATGATAGGGTTCGCGTGGTTCTTGACCCAAACACCAGCGAGGGCGTTTCGGCTGATTTCATTGTCCTCGTACATGCCCTGTGCATAATCCGTGATGTACAGACCGACATTCTCGCAGTCACTGATGTCGCAGTGCCGGATGTGTGGCTCAGCTCCTGCCCCAAGGACACATACCGCAGCCCCGACTGTAAAAACAGACCTCATGAAAAACACACACCACCAGTTAACAGCAAAAGCACTCACCAACTGAAGAGCTGCGTATGACGCAGTGGTCGATGGTTGGGGAACAGTGCTCTGTGATTTCCAGCGCGTAGTGCTTGTGGTGGGCGCCGGGTGAAGCATTATTTGAATCGGGAGAGAACTTCAGGGTCACATAACCCAGGTACGATTCTTTGGCGCCCTCGCAGAATGTGATGGTTGACTCACTTTGGCGTTCAATCGTAACACGATCAGATACATTACCCGACGCTGAGATGCCAAAGATTGATTTACAAAACAAAGTGACTTATTATACACTCACCAGCTCCTAGTAACGTGACGTTGCTGTCGATGACCAGAAATTCTCGCTGGTAGGTTCCACTGTGAATAAGGATGAGCGGGTTCTCTTCTTCTTCTTCAGCATAATTATAAGCAGCGTCTATTGTATCAAAGTACTGGAAAAAAAAAACACAGAAAAACAATCAAAATATATAAATAAATTATCCCAAGAGCTCACGAGAATATTTCGGCCTCTGTAGCGTTCAGGATGATTTTCATATTCTTCGTGATAATTAGGTTTCACGTGTAATGCTCGATACTGAAAAAAGGAAACAATATTACTGAGCATAATAGCGAAATCTGCCAAACACAAGAACATACGAGTAGTTTGAAGCTGTCCTTCCACGGATTCTCCTGTTCACAGTCACTCGGCTGCGTGAACTCAAATACTTTGGGTTCTGAATTGAACAGCGGAAGATCGTACTCGTACACGTTGTGAAAAAGAGTTTTCCTGTAAAAATTCCTCATGTAATAAACACAGCGCATAGTGGTTGATGAATAAATGCGTACCATAATTCTGTGTCATTGGCAATAACATTGAAGCGCTTACACACTTGGGCAGCGTAACACAAATCGAATTCAAGGAGATACGAGAAGATTTTGAGCAGCACTTCATCCGGTAATTCATGCTGCAGATAATAAGCACCTGCTGACCCTGAATGAGGAGTGGAGTGAGGAGGAGAAGGGAGAGGAGGGAGAGGAGGGATTTACCTTTCAGTTGAGGAAGCGAAGAGGACTTTGTTATCCTGCTTCTTTTGGCAGGAATTGGCGTAGATGCTCCACTCGTAGAGGGAACAGCAGCGTCTCCATAACACGGGGATGTTGACCTCTTGCGACGGAGGTCATAACGATGACCAAAGGACTGTGACCCTCCCTCGATACTGAGTTTCCTAGACGGTGCAGCTGATACAGAAATAATAATGAAAATATAGTTAATGAACACCCTTGTTCCAGTAAAAATCCTCAATTTTGTTTGGTTAATTTTTAGCAATCTATAGTATTGATAACATGATGGTAATTTAAAATTAAATTCAAAATGATAACACAAAATACAGAATTTAAAAATTATGCCCAAATGGTTCCACATTAGTAAAAATAATTGGCCCTATATTTATTTGGTACAGAAGAGTGACAATTACTATTATTATAAGACACTCGATTGCTTTTCTCACAGAATTATATTTCCTAAGTCGGGTGGGACAGCAAAAGCCATAAAAGTTTATCTTGCAGTAAATAAATATGGAGTGTTCTTCACTGTACTTACTAACATAATTAATTTAATCATGCACCCACACACACACCTAGGGAATTGAGAGATTCCAGTTGAGATAAATGAATATTCAAACATTTGAAACAGTGAACTAAGAACCAGCTAAATATCACTGGGTTAAATTAAATTTCATTAGAAGTTATTTTCACACAAGCAAGCTTCAGAAAGAGAGTAAGTTTGTCAGACTGGGATTCCCCACAGTCAATTTTCTTTAACCACTGTGGCTGAACACAAAAAAGATCTCTTCAGCGAAAGCATGGCTTATCGCCAGTGTTTACATTTATTTCAACCAACACTTGCGACTGGAAACCAGGTTAAGGGGGATCAATTTTGAAGTCTAGATTTGAATAAGTTTAATAGTTAATTGATCATTCCTTCATTTATTTTAATTTCAACAAAATAAAGAACTAACATTAGTAAAATCTCAAAATAATTTCAAGATTTTCAAGACTAAATCCTACTCTACATGTAGTGTACATTTCAATTCATCCCATAGATTCCATTATTTCTATATCAATTGATTATTATGGTTCTCAATTCACAGTGGAAGAAGTGAATCAGAATAAAATAACTATTTTAATCAATTAATCAATAATGCCATTGGTCGAGGAAAACAAAATTTCGCTACACATAATGACAATTCTGAATTCAGTAGGCGTTTTAAAAGCTAAGTTAACTCCGACGCTATTTTTGGAAATAATATTTTTATCGTGATGAGGAGTAGAAGGAAGAGGTGAAGTGAGGAAATAAGATATATCAAATGCACGGAGAAGTGCATTTGTTATGATGGGAGGACTCGACCTCGCTTCACTCACCCGTGGCTGCCGGAATTGGCGAGCAGGAGCGCCGCCGCATCCTTCTACCGGACCGCCGGTTACCGGGACGTGTTCTACGTGTGGAAGAAGTCGACATTTTTGGCTGGAATCACTCTAAAATCTCAAAAGTCTGGAAGGCAACGAAGAAAGCCTTCAGAGCGCCGCCATATTGTCCACTTTTGTTCTCTTCCGCTTAGTTAGAATATTCATGAGACGGAATTTATGAATATGCATGAGGTCTTTCAGCCAATCACAGAGGTCTGATTAGTCACGTGACAGGATGTTCGTCCATGTCAAATTTTGAACCATAACAAATCACACGTGCAGAATGCAACGGTTTAAACTTATCCGATATATCCGGAAATTCCGGATGCGACGCTTTTATGGATTTCGGAGATAAAATAAACAAAACCTTTGTACAGGCAACCACTAAAGAAAATCCCCCCAAAACGGTGTTTGGTCCTAATAGGGAAGAAGCAATTATGACATTAAAAAGCCCGCATAAAATGTCGTCTACATTACGGGCGAAATTATTCCCCCATGCTCATGATGCTGCTCAATTGGACGCTAGGGGAAGCTTATTCCATCCGGATAAGCCGGCCCTGAGCGTCATCAGCGGGCAGCAGGGAATAATTGATTGATCCGTGCCTCCCGCGCGTTACGTCGATTGGACAAAGGCGGCATGTGGGTCGAGATGCACGCACGTGCCAGTCGATAACATTATGGCGGCGACGCGGCCAGGAAACGCTGCCTCGTGGAATATGCGACACGCGTGGACTGATGCCATTCAGTCATCCGGTCCTTTAGCAGCCAATGCAACCAAACAGATGCTTCATCGGGAATCAATGCGGGACAACATTCTCATTAAAATATACACGCAGTTTGGGATAATTTCAGCATCGGCCATTTGGCTTAACTCATTTTTATTCGGCGAGATGCGGGGTGGGGGGAGGATTGTACGTGTGCCGCGCGTAAGTATAATTGTACTGTATATACATGTACATTAACTACGCGATTCAAATAACTGAAATGGTTAGAAATGGGGGGCGTACAAGATCATGCTATTCGTAAAATAAGTAAGCTGATTAAGGCGTGGATATTTTCATTATAGAATCTTTGAAATCAATATACAATGACCAATTGTAATTATTGCAAATATAATTAACCTACCGCCCACCTAGTTCGATCACGGATCGCACAAGTTTATTTCACACATTCTTACAGCTGATTTCATAACTTCACCATCCATATTTACATTTCACAATTAATGATGGCAAATTGTTTTATAAAATTCGAAACAAAATACTGCATTTGTTTTAATTGTTTGAGGGTTGAGGATGTATAATCAATCTCATTACAGCCTCTCCTCATTCCCGTTCTTCAATGTTAAACTAATTTCAATCAATTGCACTTTTCTTCTGAATTCTCATAACTTGACCCACGAGATATGTACTTGTAATATATGCCTTTAGTATGTACTTATACATGTATCACCCTTCCTCTTTTCTTGTACGAATTCTGAATCTGCATACACGGGGTCAATACACGTTAGACCTGGTTAATTCTGCTCGGTGAGTGATGACGAACGTTTTTCTGTACATGTGGTTGTATCCGAAGGCGTGGTTTGTGGCGCTGGAGTCACTCCATGCCCCGGAAGGGTTCTGAATATTAAGTGCCTATACTATAGAGGAAGAATAATCTCATTCTTCCTCTATGGTATTACCCTTTATGAAACGGTCATCGTCCCAGCTTGAGTGCCGATTTTAATCAATTTTGTATCGTGATCTTGCAGTGGAAGTACCGAAGTAGGCTTGCTCGAAAGAAAGTATATCAGGATTCATGGGTTGGCTTATAGGCCTATCAATTGAATGCCGCATGAATATGATCCACGGGCGATCGGAATCAGCCATACTATAGGCATACTATAGGGCTAGGGTTGGCTGTGCAAGAAATACAATTTCAGGTCGCGAATTGCATGAAAATGACGAGATCGAATTTCAGCCCCAAACGCAAGATTCGCCTTTTCACTCAGTTGATAATAATTCACATTATTCAGAATTTTGTAATTCTCCACTATAATTTTAAAATTGTCATTACTCATTAGATTGCAATTATCTTAATTTCCTTGTAAATCATACTTCGAGTGAGTTAATTTTCACCCTAATATCATATTTCCGCAGAATTCTGATTCTAATTATAAATGACACGAATAACCCATCAATAATCTCACAGGACATAATGTTTGACGGCTGGAATCAAAATTCAAATACATTGGTATAATTTCTTTGATTAACGTTATGAGTCAGTGGCCTTGCAATGCAGATGCGTTATGATCGAGACATTGTGCGTTATGAGTTCCTTCCGATTTGAATTCTTTGTGTGTGTTATGGGTTCAGAAAACGACCACATTGGAACAAGTTGATCAGCTTGAGCTTCGGAAGTGTTTGACCAGTACACTCAATGATGAAGCTCAGCTAGTTGCCAACACATTTCACATTATTCATTTTATGCATCTGACCTTGACATTTTATCTAATTCCTCTTCAATGCATTTTGATAAATTTTGTACACCATACACAAACCAGTTCACATGTTACCTTTCAGATTTCTTACCTCAGTCCTATTTTTAATGAGCACTTTCTCTCTCACTTTCTCTTAATTGGAAAATCGCCAGAGGTCAAGAAAAAAAGTCAAGGTCATGAAAATTAAAAACAAAGCAAATGATGAGCAATAATTTTATTTCAAAGCTACCAAAAACAAGAACAATCAAAAACTTGTGACAAAATCTGCAAAACTATTACATAACCCATATCTATCAAAACAAACAATATCAGATTCAACATGATTAGCACTAAGTCAGATAATCAAATATACAGAGCTATTGCACACAATCCAAAACAAAATACGGAATGTAATTAGCAAATGGAGATCAAGAGATCGTTTAATGAGAAGTACATCTGCTTTAACTATCATTAGTGGATCATCTTCCTGAAATATCATTTAATTCTTGTTTTTAATACCTAATTGTCAAGTGTATTGGAAAAGATGTCTCGTAATGGTAATATATAGCATGAAGGATTCCAAAGTCCATCTCCATAAATAAGATTCTTATTATTGATTTAATGATTAATTACCATCAGTTTAGCGACAAAAATCAATTGACAAGGTTGTTTTGTAAGAATTTGAAAGAGCATAGAGAAGAGACTAGATGTTTCTTGCACAGTGATAATTATATAAAAATACTGATAGCAGACTGAAGAAAATAATTATCATGGCAAGAATTTTGACAGGCATATCATCGTGGTAATTTAAATCTCAAAGATTACCCTGTATATCATATGGTCATGAATTTTCACGCAGACGATTCAACTCCCATTTACCCTCACCTAATATTCGTAGCTCAAGGTCATGGTAGGCCAATAGACTGTCTCTGTGACCGACACTCATGACGGTGATGTTGAGCTGGCGACATATGTCATACAACTTCTGTTCCATCTTGATACTAACTTGACTGGTGGATTCATCCAATACTGAAAGAGATGCAAAATATATTACATGGCATAGAAGACAGAAACTGTGACGCAAATATGCTCAAAAGGAATTATGATACTTCATAACGAATAAAAACAAGGCTACTGAAAGCCAGAATGCAATTTAAATACACAATAACACAGACGAAATAGTCTCTGATTAACAGTTTGTACACCAGCCAATAACACAACAAAACTCAGAACTCACCAGCAAAGGGAGGAGCATGGTAGAAAAGTCGGACAAAACTCAACCTCTGCATTTCTCCCGGTGACAACACATCATGCCTGCAAAAGAGAGCTTTTCCGCTATAGCCGCCGTCTTCCCTTCTTCACTCACCAATTCCAATCAACATCCACATCCAACCCGCCTGTCCGCTCAATCAAATGATCCAAATCTGCATCTTTGAGAAACTGTATGATCTGGACATCATCAGGCGCTGATTAGGTAAATGAATTAGTTAATTATATTAATTAATATATCAAACAACAAACCTCCAGAATTCTGGTTACAGTATGGATAAGTAATCTATAAATAGAAACGATTCGCAATTTGTGGTTATTAAGTTGGTATTTTATTACTTGTTGCCGCAAGGAGCCGTCGGTCAGAAGAGCTTTCTGCGGAAGGAATATGATTCCTGTATGGCCGTGAGAAGCATAACTTTCAACAACACCTGATACATAATTATAGGAGAATAAATTAAATTAAATAAGTTTAATTATTAAAAATAATTACCCTGTTTCGCAGGCCAGAGAGCATCTACGACTCTGAGAAGTGAGCTCTTACCACATCCACTGTCTCCGGTGATCACAATGTTATCTCCCACAGAGAAGTTAAAAGTCAAATCTTTGAGAAAAAAAAAAAAATCTTAAAAATCCCAGAGTCACAGGACACAGACCTTGGACAAGGGGCGCAGCATCAGGGCGTGGTGCACAGTATGTCAGCTTCTGGACACTGAAAGCTCTGTGAACCTGGTCCTCACTGGAGCTATGAAGACGAAGGATTAAACATGAATCCATCAAGCGATTAATCACCTTGAATAGACAGGACTGTCAAAGGTCAGAGCAGGATCGCTTGCGGTAGTGGACCCTTGAGTTTTGGCCAAGGAACATTTCTTCTGGTCCATGTACTCAAACATTTGACCAATACTAGTGGGAAATAACTGGTCAGTGGTTGTGCGTTACATAATGGTCAAATCATACTGACCGATGTGCAGTGCCAGCGATATCGGTTACTTGAATAGACATGTCAATCAAACGAGTGAAGCAACTGATCAAATATATGGTCACAAACGCATTCTGTGTGAAATTTATGAAATTATAGAAGAAATATTCAGGCATTGAGTTTAACCTCGCTAATCAGTGCTGAGAGGTCGGATGGACTCAAATCATCGTAGACACCGCTGAAGATTGGAATGGCAAGAACTACATAACTCAAAATACTACCCAAGTAGTCAGCCATTTGAATGGAGACTGAAATAAGATGCACATATATTAATGGTAAAATTAGCATAAATTTGCATACAATTGAGGGCGTACTCCTTAAGAATGAGACGTTGCTGAACTCCAATCAACTTGCGAAGTCGATAGTTGGTTTTCCATTCCTCTAAGCGACATGCGCGATAGAAGGCGACTGACTCAGCATTGGATCTAATTTGCATATGTTTATACCTTGAAGAAAACTTGAATATGCAACTGGGTCATCAGGTGAATTAATGAGCCCACCTAAAATCGCCTTCGTATTTCTCTTGCTTGTAAACTAAGTGAACAACGGCAGACATGAGGAATTTATTGAAAACGGTCGAGATAGCAAAGAATCCAACCACACACAGTGGTCCTATGTATCCAGTCCTGAAGATAAGCATGCTTCACTTATGGGGCGGTGCATGTGGAAATATACTCACTTCTCCCAAGTGGTGTACATATAATACACAATTGTGAAGGGACTGACGAGTAACTTAGCGACAATTTGGCTAAAAGTATCGCACATTTTGTTCACATCCTGAGTGATTCGTTGATCACTGGAAAGAAAATAAATCACTGTAGTAACGGTTACTATGGAAACAAGAACTCACGGATTATCCACTTGGTCATCAAGTACATTAAGATGATAATACAAGAGACTGTGGAAGTAGCGCTTATGGAGATGTAACGTCAACACTTTTCTCGCAGTGACATGAAACACAGACATGACATATTTCTCTGTTGCTACAATCTAAACATAAATAGACATAATTTATTCATGGCACACCCAGTATCATATGTGGATGAACCATACTCACAAATGCTATGGAGACTATGAGTAGCAAAGCGTACAAGGTGTGGTTGCGGAAAGCGGTTTTGTCTTTATCCCCGAGTACCGAGTAGTATTTACTTGGTACCAAACCAACAAAATATATAACGACTTGTTCTGAAGGAGAGAATTAATCAGCATTATGTCCAGATATGGATTAGCAAGTACTCACCTAACAAAACAAGAGCGAGTAGAAGTGAGAATAAAAGAACATTGGCGCTTTTCAATCGAGGGAACAGAAGTTTGAGGATCTTCAAGAACCGTTTGAAGAATTTTAGATCAAAATGAAATCTGTTGGGAGAAATAAAATACAATCTGTGCTGAGCGAAAGTTTAAGCTGAAGAAATATCTGTAGAAAGAAAATAATTGTGGACATGAAAAGAAATATAAATATTGTACTTCACAACAGGAAATTTTCACAGTTTTATGGTTATTCGCCACACCGATTATTCACTGTCAAGCGTATAGTCGTAGTGTAAAATTACCCAGAAACATTTCGTGTGCATCTGATCAAATGTTTGTGGACAATCATTACAGTAAATATAGCAAAAGTTTCATGCAACATGAATATTTCCTGTCCTACAGTATACTTTTCTACTGAAAATTCAATGCAAAGTTGCAAATACTCACTGGGATTCTGGCAGCACAAAATCGATAATATTTCCAGAATACATCATAACAGTTAGAACTGAATATGTGGTGGTTTGGTGTATGTAAAAATGAATTAACCAGAGTTAGAAAGAGATTAATTCTGTGATTGAGAGTTCCCTTATAAGTTATAACAGCAATTAAAAAACCACTACGCAATGCATTCAGAATATACATATACCTATATTGGATATTAATTCTGAAGAATACACTGAATGCTTGAAATTACCATCAGGGATTAATTAACATAATCACATTTAATGATAATTTCAATAAACGCTTGTGACTCGATCCACCCAATCATGCAACATTGCATGTGTGATTGATTGGAGTATGTTGCAGATTGGTCAGAGATGGGATTAAAATGTGGAAAACAAACTGAAAAGAAGAATTCTGGTGCAAACAACCAGTGGGAGGGGGGTAGAGGGTGTGTGGGGTTCTACCCCCTCGCGAATAATTTTGTCAACTTTTATAATTCCCAGAAGACATTTTAGGCTATCTGAAAACTGTTTTCCAATGACTTTATAAAATTATTTTAAAGCAAAAATCAAGTGCAGTAGGAGTAATAATATTAGCGAGGGATTTAATTTGACGAATGAAACAAAATTGCATTAATTTAATTATTAAATTAATGCAATTTTGTTTCATTCGTCAAATTAAATTTTAATATCGCCAATACGGAAGTATAAGTATGACAGAAATCACAAAAATTGTGTTTCTTTAGGAGTTTCATTGTTTCAACTTTGAGATTCGCCAAAATTAATATGGCCAATACCATGGAAATATAAAAAACGCCAAATATTATATTCGCCAATATATGTAAGTGTACAGTACAGCAAGTGTTTCCTGCGTGCGGTGCTCAAAGACAAGTGACCTTGACCTACTGTCATCCTTCTTACTTCTTATACAATTATTTTATCAAAACGTTCAGAATAAGTTTCAAGAGGCATCGCACATGCAGATAGTTCGCTTGCCTGTCTATTCACAGTGGTGAATTCCTTATCAGCGAACGCTATTCTAAGTATTTTTCCCCAACTGCACGAGTCACAGATTATAAGCCCTAGATGCAAGGACAGTAACATGCACTTTGTGTTACATTGTACACTTTCAACAAACATGATTTGAAAATGTACAAACTTGGTAACTTCATGAGGCACAAGTCAGTTCATGGCAATTGTTCTACAGAAAGTTTGAAATAATTCAAGTCGCTAGATCGCCAAGTACATGTACTGGTCTATACTAACTATACATGTCTGATCAATTTCAAACATGGTTCAAGGTCGAGAAATTGATGAAATTCAATGTTATTTGTGGTTCACACGAAAACTGCAATTGACAAAGCTGTCACGTGTTGAAAAATAAGCACTAAAGAAGATAGTCAACAACAAATGATTACGTCACTTTTTTGCATGATGGCAGAGATTCAAGGGCATAGAATTGTGTTCATTTAAAACAAATCATAATTAGCGCATTGTTGACATCGTGTAATCTTGTAATTGACATCGCTCAGCTTCAGTGAGCAGTGCTTGTGTGCGGAATGGCTGTGTGCTACGCTCACTGTGCGCTCGAAACAAACACTTCAATTTTACACTATCCGTGTTTTAACTATCCGTGCTGAAAAAGGAAAAACGGATAGTACTGAACACACCCAATATGCAACGGATCACGGATATTCGCCCAGCCCAGGGGGCCTGTTTTTCTTTCAAATTCTACTTTGACCGTGAAGTCAGAACCAGAGAAATTTTTGGACCAGACATGCGTTGCATGAAAAATGCTCCACGAGACATTGGACGATGTCTCGCCCAATTTTCGGTACACTTGTCATATTAACCCGGACCCACGAACGCGGAAGAATACATTCAACATAAGCCAAGTTAAACGGTTGTCACGTGACACAACAAAGCCACGTGCTTCTCCAATACCACACATCTTATCAGGTCACGAGGTCACATTATAATATTATAATGACCTAGCATTCACCGTGCTTATAATGCACACATAACTCAACACCTTTATCGAATTCCGCGCTGGAGCAATCGGATAAACCGGTGCTGCTTTGAGGTGTACGGTCCGAGATCGGATCCCGTCACAAGTCAGTTGATCAAAATTCAAAGCGCCCTTTTTAGAGCGATGGCGGGACCCTCCCCCAATTGCATGATTAGGGGTCCGGGTTGATATGACAAGTGCTCCCAATTTTCATGTGATAAGAAATTTCTACATTATTTTTCTAGCATGCATAACAAGTTAACAGCCACAACTCGTGAGACTTTAGTTGAACCTGAAACTGTTCCATAACTTGCAGATTCTCGGTTGTGACCTCCTTATCCAGTGGACCGGAACGAGGTTTGGACCATGATGTCACGGTCCAAGTTGAAGTTGAAAGAAAAACCGGCCTGTAAATCTAATTTAAATTTAAAGCAAAGCAACAGTCGACATTAGTATCCTTCATCCTCAAAGTAGGATACTAGTTGACATGCATAATCTCCTGAGAATCATAGCACTACCGGCGACTGTGTGTAACCACAGGCCAAAGACCAATCTAACATTTTATATTGCAGATCCACATATTATCGCTCACAAAATACTAGTACACAAAGACATTCCCATTAATAAGTCGGTTAATTCATTCCAATGCAATATTTGAGCAACCCGACATTCTATAATAGTTAATTACACCTCACGTAGGCAAAGAGTGGTAGAATAAACGAACAATATACAATATATGTGTTTTTACCGCTGCATTTTTCGGCGTCTGCTCTAAGCGGAAGGGTAATGTGAAGGTCGCTCGTCGTCGATATATTTTACGTCAGCCACTCGTTGCAGTCGATTTCTCTCTCGAGCACCGTCCAGCTAAACCCACAAGGCCCACATATATCCATTCTAGTTGGTTCACTCTCGTGGAGTAATTTGTAGTATAAATTAAGTTTCTCAGTCGTAATAATGTAGCTCTTCCAAATAAAGAAACGAGGAATTGACTACATTTTCATTTCATTTCATTTCATTTCATTTCATTTCATTTCATTTCATTTCATTTCATTTCATTTCATTTCATTTCCTTTCATTTCCTTTCATTTCATTTCAAAACGCATTTTCAGCAATACCAAAAGTACATTCAAATGCGCTGTACAAACAAACAGAGGTAAAAAGGAATATCATAAAATACTAGAAAAAGCAATGTTAAAATAATGAGTCTTAATTAAGTTGGGCTTTAAAAGCATTGAGCGATTGCTGGTTCTGCAGGTTGGACGGTAATCGGTTCCAAAAGATGGGTGCTTGGTGGGCGAATGTTCGGTAGCCATAAGACTGAAGATGTCTCAATGGGGCTGAGGGGAAAAATATATAGAAAAACTGTCACGCATCGCTAGGAGGGGAGGGGGGGTCCGGGGGCACGCCCCAATGATTTTTTCCAAGAACCTTGAAGCAAAGTCAATAATCTGGGCAATCTATCAGGGGTTTCCCTTATTTAAAAATACATAAAATATACCATTACCAACACAAACAATCAAGACAGATGTGTTCTTCCTAAATATTTAATGCATAAATCATAATTATGTGATTTTCAGGGGCGACGCTTCTTCAGGTGACACCATTTACTGGCGGCTTCCTGGTAGGAAAACTATGTTTGGGGAGTTAAGTTTTATCGTGAGGAGCTTGTCAGCAGTTGTGACATTGAGCCTTGCTCTATGGTCGGTGTAAAGTAGCTTTATGGCTGAGAAGAGCCGTTCGACCTCAGCAGTACTGATGGGCGTTGTGACAGCAACACCATACAGCATGTTGAGGCCTTTGTAAACAGGCCTGATTGATAGCGTAATGGAGAAGAACTTCGTCAGTCCCTGGATGGAGCGATCCAGACAACACTCTCCCTTCAATATGAGGTCCTTGAACTGCATCCATTCATCTTGCACCTCATCCTCTTCCAATCCAAATTGTTGGCTAAAGCTGTTGGGTCTTGAAAGCCATGCAGAGTTTTGCAACCTGCATCAACAGCTTGCAAGTTGAGGACTGATAGCTTGCCCACCAGTGCTTGATCCTCCAATCTTGAACTGAGGTTGCTGAGAAGTGCGCGTCCAGAAACGTCTGCTTCACTTTGAGATGCGCTACAACCTTGCCCTCACTGTGCGGGATCCCATACTTGGAGGTGTTTGCAGTGGCCTCTGTGTAGTGCAGACCTTTACCAGGCAACTTTAAATCCTGCAGCTCCCTGCACGCCTGCTTCCAACGCGGCTTCACCTCTGAGAGATTCACATACAAGACAAATAATAATTCTCATTGAATTACATGTAATTAAAAATTAGTATGATTTCACCTCCTTGCCCTGGAACACAAGTGAAAGTGCTGTGAGTTTCGGCAGAACGTCCGACATCATCAGCAAAGTGCTGAGGGTTGAGAATTTCCTCCTTTTCTTCAACATTCCATAGGCCTTATTTGCCTCAGTCCCATCCAGGTTGTTGCTCACTGCATTCTCGAGGCAAACCATGAGAGGCTGGTAGGAGCAGCGCACATTTTTTATTGCACTGTCGAATGACAACCACTTGTAATGAAAGTAAACCTGTTTAAAAACACACCAATAAATAAAAAATGCAGCTGCTCACCTGAAATGTTTGGCAGCTTTCACTGCAAGTGGGGCTTCATTGAAGGCCCCCTGAACAGCTCTCAAGGAATTTGATCGGTTTAGGCTCCAATGGAAGAAATTATAAAGACTTGACAGAAACTCTTCTTTTTTTATCATTTCTGGGAGGCTTTTAAACCTGTTCTGCGCTGCCAACGCCCAGCGGTGATTGTTGCAGTGGACGCTGATGAGGCCTTTGCACTGCTGGGCTAGTTTAGCGCCTACACCCTCCTTCCTTCCTAGCATGTCACTGGCACCATCTGTTTCAAGGGAGCGGAGCTTCTCCTGCCATGACGTGATACCCATTGCCTGGAAGATGCTCTGCATGGTGTCTACCATTGTCTGGGCCTTGCCGTCGACCACTTCCTTCGTTGTCAGGTACTTGACAGATGAGTTGCTGTCACTGCCAATTAATTTAACCGAGATGCCTGGCATCTTCCGCACGGCGACTGCATTGAATCTTTCGACCAACATGAGTCCAAAGTAAAAGCTTGGAGAGGAATTCATTTCTGTCACCGTCCTTTGAGGCACCACATCAGCCATGCTGTCCACGAATTCGTCGACTGTGTTGGTACTTGTGTGCGTGGCATTGTTCGCAACCCTGACTTTCTTAATCTTAGCACTGTGGACCTTGACAATGAGCTCGATGAGCGGTTCGAAGAGGCTTGTCGCTATGTTGTGCTGAACAAGCCAATGCATCACTTTTATCATCTCTGCATTTCCCTCAGTCCTGTGGTTGTCGGCATTCTTGATTTAGGAAATATAGTTAGGAAACCAGAGTTTGATAATAAATTGTGTACAAACCTTGGAAAGATGATCTAAAAATCCATCAGAAGCAGCCATTGTGATGGGTTCTCTGTGTTGTTGGCTTTTAAGGTGCAGTTTGACCTTATCTTCGCGTGGGTAGGTGCATGGGGTCTCTCCCCAAGGTGAAGATCCATTTATGCCGGCTGTTTTCCACTTTCTACAGAGCTTGCAGAATAGAACCTGTTGCATCTGTTCATTTTCATTCTCAGTCATGTCAGATTCGATACCTGGTTATTTGTTCAGTTCTTCCAACATCATCTCAACCTTATGACCTCCGCTCTTCTTCTTCTTATAGCCCTGGGTTTATGGTTTGTTGGGGCATTGTCTAACGAGCAGACGACGCCACATCACCAGTCGAAACGGCCAACTGAGTGTTACACAATGTTGTTGGGGATGAAGGTCGAGCACGGCTGCTGGAGGGAGGCTCTTGTTGGGGAGGGTTGGAGGGGGGCACACGTACATGGCGGCATCGTCATGCGTGCTTGAGCAAGAGGGAGGCAACTCTGAGGATGGTATTGGTTCCGGATCGCTCACCTGCGGAGGTGCGCTGCAAAACAAATTCGTGAAACACATGCAAAAACAGTTGCACTATACTAGCACGAACTGAGAACCAAGAGAAAAAAAAATCCTATTGTTGGATAATACTTATTATTATGCTGTACATACACAGGGCAGTACATGTACATGATTCAATATAAAGAAATCCCATACAAAACACCAATCATTAAAACCCTAGAGGCACAGCTGCATGCTTGGCTCATTACCATATAGGCATACTCAATTTTGCGTGTCAATGTGAAAAGCGCGCGAATGCCTCTTAATTCTTAACGCAGTCCGCAATTATTTTGTGTCGTTGCCATACGCGTAATAAACTGATAATATACACACATAAGAATATTACAGATTAGCGGGATTGATATTGACAGTTGAGACACATTTTTATGCATGTTACACGGTCACAGTGTGTATGAATGCA
>KB307129.1:57114-69134 GCA_000328365.1 Capitella teleta | reverse complement strand
ATATAAGCCAAGTTGTGCTACACATCGGGCAGCGATTGCTCTGGCGTTCAACATCAATTAGTGCACATATACACGGAAACCTCACTAGGCCTACTTGAAACGCTAATACAGGTATCATTCGAGTTAAAAAAAAAAAAAAAAAAGGAAAAAATATAATTGATTTTCTCTAAATCGTATGCAATTGATGTGTTTCGGGTTCATTAACACTTACCGGTCATCCTTTGATTTGGCAGCCGCAAAAACCGCATCCCTAACGATTTCGTGGGAGATATATTGCTAATTAGGCGTGACGTCAGGAGCTGTGATGAAACACCGAGTTCCTCATCTTTTACAATGGGCCTCGTCATATCAGCGTGTCCTGCGACTAAACCCCTGGATATTTTTTTATTTTCTTTTGGGAAATAGATAGAATAATCATTTTGCCACCAGTCAGGCGCGAAAAAAAAAAAATATTTTTCGCTATTTTTCTTATTTTAACAAGTGATTTTCTAGGACACCTACAATGTTTGTCATCCTGAAACAGTAAAAAGGTCAGCCAGAGTGCACCACACATGCGCTTTCGTTTCGTAAACAACAGAGATGTCCTTTTATGGCAAAGATGATCTGCTCTGATTGGCTGAAATCGATAGCTTCACGAGGGGAACGGGACCAATCACGGCAAGCCTTCAGCTGACGTTTGCCTCCTATACTTCGTAATGGAAGTCATTCTCCCATAGACCCAAGGCTAACCCCAATATTCGGAATGGATTATTTCCTTACGCTTGCATCCAGGCATGGTGTTTTTGGCACGGAATGCTATCAACTGGTGCTATGAGTCAATAGAACATCACTTAAAATTCAGTTCCCCATCCCTTTAAGCAATGCTTCGCTGCTTCTTTTTTTTAGGTCATTTTTCTTGCGATCGCGAGTCAGCATGGTGATGAGTATGACTATCGATTAGTTTTAATTGTTGTATTCTGTAGAAAATTCTTGGAGAAGCGTCGAAGACGATGCGCTGAGCTCGAATGATCCAGTACTAACTTACCATATGGGCATGTTGGAAAGAGTCTTATACGGTTGTATAATTCTAAAGTAAACTAGTGCGTGTCAGGAGCTGTGAGTCCGGACTAAGACGACGACGTGAAAGGAACGTTGTCGTTAGTTAAACAAAATATGCAGTTGTTATCAATTAAATGCATGAACAAGTAATTATTTTGAATGCTGTGACGGAGGGATCAAACCCAGAACCCCGGCCCCGCCCCCGTGCGTGATGACAAGTCGGGCTCCTGTTTTCTGTGAAATGACTAATGAGGTGTAAAATCGACTCGTGTCAAGCAGTTCGCTGACTAACATTCAAGCCCATTAAGGGATATATCGCTTATCTTTAACATAATTACAACGGGAATGTTTATTATGCTGTACACATGCCCACCACGCTTATGATTGGAGGCAGGGATGACGATGTTTAGAGCAGGGCGCTCAACGCGAGGGCAGGACGCCATGTATACAGATGACTTACATAACAGATAATGAGATGGGCTTTGTAAGTGACTCGGCAACTTCCGGCAACTGTGAGAGCCGCCATATTGAATTGTGCTCTGACGCCGATTCGCTGATCGCTGCTTGTTGTCAGTCGTATCGCTAAAATGGCTAGTAAGTGGGAGCATGTGTATGTGCATGTGCGAGAACTATATGCACTTGACGCTGCAAGCATAACATCTGTGAGGGTCATTCCCAAGTGGACTGAGGATCACATTCAGCCCTCCAACGCCACAAAAATGAAGGTATATTTGAAACTCAACATACAACAATATTTCACCTTTCTGAATATCTCTTAATTCATTTCAGGTGAGTTGTACAAATATTCAGCCACTCATGAAGCTCTATGCCGAGAGAGGCCACCTTCCACTTGAAGCTGACTGACTGAGCTCAAGAGTTATAAGGAAGGGGCATTGATCAAAATTAGCGAAAATGTCTTGGATCTTTTATGCCAATTTGAAGTCCATTTTCAATCAGTAAATTTTGAAAGATTAATTTGCAATAACCCTCAAGAAAACATTGTTAAATCATTTTTGAAAAATTATCCCCCACGTACCCAGTCCTTGAATTGTCCTCATCAGCATGGCGTCTATGGTGGTATGCAGGATAAAGAACCCTTGGGATTTATCGATAAGAGTAGGGGGAAACCCCGGTCCAGGACCTTCTGCTCCGGCGCCCATGTCATCCGATCGGATTGGGTGAAGCCGTAAAACCCCATCACTCACTCACTCACTCACTCATCAGCATGGCAGTGCCCTGGTTAACACTATCCTGAAAGATTATGCAGTCTGCATAATTTTCTTTTATGTAAAGAAATGCAATAGAGTCATTTCTAAAGGAAAGAAAGGTTTTGAAATGAACAAAATGAGGAAGTTAGTTTGAAATTATTAATAACTATTTTTGCATTAAGTGAATATAGTGGAACTGTAATTAATAATCATTGGCAATCTGCCATTACTGTATGAATATATGTATGGGTCCAGGGATGTCAAGAACGCTACAACTTTATGAAATGCATTCATAATGTGCCGCTCAGATCCTATTAAATACTATACATTTAACAGTGTAATACAAATACATGTAGCCGGCTTTTTTTTACGCTAACTTACGCAACGCAACACATTACATCACGATTAAACGTTGCCCCGCAAGTGGGCTGAGAGCACAATCAAACATGGCTGCCACGGTGGATGACGCTGATTGGCTAGTCAGAAATGCTTACGTCACAGCGTTGGTCGCTCAGGCCCTGGCCATGTAAAAGGGCAAGACGCCTCCAGCCAAGGGCAGGGTCCGACGCCCTTCTAAAAGTGCCTGGAATACATTGTAAACACTGAATATTACAGAACATGATGATGAACTCAATTGAATGAACATGTTGAGATGATGAGCAACGTTGAGCTGCTCAGATGCGCCACAATAATATCTATAACCAGATAACTGTTAATGCGGTTGCTTTCGATGCTACCGTGCAAAAGGTGAAAGAGCTGGGCAACATAATTATACAGTAAAGTGAATTATGTACTAGTATTTTTGTCCTGATCTATCAGAAAATACACGTTGCCGCTTTTTCCTTTTTGGGGTTTCTATGTGTTATCGTTTGATGAAGTATAAAGGCAATTTGTGTGTAACCAATTTTTACGAAAGGAAATTGATGTTTTACGGTACACCAAAACTAGCGTGTGTTATACGGTGACGACGTAACTATAATCAGCATATTTTTTTTTTATTTTTTTATTATTTTTTTATTATTTTTATGAACACGATAAACGGTCAACATTCACTCTCATTTTGCAAATGGTGTGAAGCTATTTTAGCTATTACAGACACATCGCTGCTATTAGTTAATCTTAATTTGGTCAAAAATAGCTTTGAGCATTACTCTATTAGAATAATTGATCTCTTTGCGCAACCCATACTACGAACGGTAGGAGTATCAAGTTCACTCACTCCAATTTAATTACTGCAAAATTGCGGTTTATTTTAAAATATATATTAAAGTTATATATTTTTAAGTTTGTACTTAAGGACAAACGTTAGCCCTGATAATCCATACATACTATCCACAAGACCTTAAAAACTTTGAAATGGCGATAAAACACAGAAAACCCCAAAAAGAAAATGTGGTAACATGTATTTTACGAGGGTTGTTCGAAGAGTTTTCGGCCTAACATAGAGGACGTGAACAGAGAAAACTGAAATTTGGAATGAGTTTAGGTTAGCTTTTCATATGAAAATTGCAATCAGTGAATTTCCCAGAAAGTCACGTGATATGGATACAGCCAATATTTTTCACTCGAATAAATTCTCAGACACATACATTTATAGTGATATATAATGAACTAAATTTGCAGAAAGGCAAAATTGTAAGACACTAACAAATGCTCTAAGTTTACATATTTTTCACATTGCATAAAACATTAGCATATGTTGCGAAATGATTATTTCACATGGCCGACTGGCTTTTTTCTCGAATTAGCAATATATGCGCCGGTATTTTCTTATGCCCCTCCGTAGCGCAATTTCCCTAACTAAATGTTTGGTTGTCGGAATTCAATTCAATTTTCATCACAGCAATGCCAATAAACAAGCAGTGTACTATATTAAAATCAGTAATCAGATGTCGAGAGAAAGTGTTACGATAGGCCCACAAATCAAACTTTTGGCACCCGAAATAAGGTTTTGACAGTGATGTCGATAGAAATGCGCTCTATCAAAAAACTAGTTGTGCCAGGGAAATAATAAATTAAAGCCATGTGTGATCTTGGGAATAGTCAATTTATCTAACCTCCAAATTTGACGTCTCTAGCATTGTGCCTTTCATGTCAGGCCTAGAACTTTTCGAACAACCCTCGTATGATTGCCAAGATCAATACAAAAATCTTGGTGTATGTTGCCAAGCTCTTTCAAATTGTGCACAGTTGCGTCGTAAGCAGCCACATTATAATGTACCTAATTAGATGTAAATTCTTTAATCTTTTGTTCTTTACCACTAACCAAAATGGGAAGCATCGAATACGACGGTATTTTTTTAAAACGCCTTAAAGGTTATAGAGGGACAAGGCGGAATCAAATAATTATACAATTTGAACATTTACAAATGAAAACAACATCAGGACAACAAAAGGAAATAACTTAATTCAATATAATTATATAAGAAATCACCAATCCCTTTGATGAATCGATTCACTTTGTTCGTGATGACTATTCAAGGCCGGGTGTGACATACTGACCTGATTTTGCCTGTGGCGCTGTCACAAAGAAACGACAATTCGTATCTGTATAATTATGATCATGATAGCATAATTTAGAATTCTGATAATTCTATTCCAATCATCTATCATTATGTTTTTTTCACTTTGACGCCATTGTTTCTTTGTTCCTAAAATTACATGTACTTAGAGTCAGAGTTGAAGTCCTTCAAATGGTGTATTTGGCAGCATTCTCTCAGATTGAATTATAATCGGCCTTGGCATACATTCTTCCAAGAAGGGTAGGTTTGGGTTATATGTGGGTTACAAAAACATTGTATGTCAGCGTCAAAGCATACGGCAATGAAATGACAAGGCTAATTTTCTTCAAGCTTTGATGCCGATACTCAATGCTTGTCATTTCATCGTCAAGCTTTGACGCCCACAGACAATGCTCTCGGGTAACCCACACATATAACCCAAACCTACCCTTCTCAAACGAGAATTCGGCCATACAGCTTAATTGACTGCTCTGAAGTTGACTCACCCGTTTCATGTCTTAATCCTACAGTAGTTTTTCAGAATCTTCTTTTGTCTATAACAAATAGATCTTATGCCATTGGTGGCTCTCAAAGGCATAGGAGGCATAGTTATGGATGGATGGGACTAAATGAAAAGTATAAGAATAGTCGTATCGGAGATGTGTACGAGGGATACATCATCACCCAATGGCAACACTACAGATAAATTCATATTCGGTGCGCAACCTAGCTAACCGGCAGCCGATGGCACAAACCATTCCGTCTGTGGAGCTAACTAGGCATCACACGCATTGCAGGTCGTGCTCACACCCCATTGCATGCTCCGCAGTCTTACTGGAATCATGTCGTTATCCACGATGTCGTACTATTCAACAGATGCAACAGGAGAATTGTCGACTGACGAAATTGATATCAGCACATCGTCAGCAAACATCATCGATGTGCAACCGACTGATGACATCACTGCATGGTTCCCATGGATCCTGCTGGCGGTTTACCCAATTCTGACAGTGGGCTTCATCTTTAATCTCATCACAGCAGTTGCTTTTATGAATTCATCGTTGCTGTCGAAAGGAAAACCTGTTCATCAGCTCATCTTCAACATGACAATGAGCGACTTGATCACTTGCTTGGTTACGCAACCATTTCTGCTGTTCCAGTACACTGAAGTTGGCAAGCGATTCATCATGACTCGCAAGATACCATGCATTGGTGCCGTAATTGGTATAAATATTGGGTTTGACTCGACAGTCACCGCGCTTCTCTTGATCACCTGTGAACGACTGTTTGCAATCACCTCGCCCTTGCAGCACATGTACCGTATGACACGAAGAACCTGTCGCGTCGTCATCATGATCTCATGGCTGCTGGTCACAGCTAAAAGCGCAGTTTTGCTCTTCTGGAACGAGTGGGAGCCTTTTGCTCCTTGCATTGGATTGGTGGTCTACCCTGAATCATACGGGCTCTATATTTACAATCCGAACTTGTATGTTTGCATGGGACTCGTTGTTCTGCTAAACATCATTCTTGGCGTGGCAGTTGTCATCGCAAAGCGCAAAGCCAAAAGCATAAATGCCTCTGAAACGACGACCAAGTCATCACAAAGTGATCTGAAGATTGTCAAGATCGTCTTTTTGGCTGTCGGTGTGCTTCTTGTGACGTGGATCCCGAACAACTCGCTTGGTAATTTGATTTTCTTCTACATTAAAAAAGGACAGGCGACACCATTTGACCTGCTAGTTGCGTTTCACATGACACGTAGCCTGCCTCTGGTCGGTATTGTGGCAGATCCCTTGATCTACTTCCTACAGAATGCCCAGTGTCGCGATGCTGTCCTTAAGTTATTTGGTCAAATGGGTGCGCCGAAGATCAGGCAAAAGCATTCAGCTTCTGATTTAAATACTTCTTATTTTAATACTGTATCAGATGCGACGACAAAAATCTGAAGTCCGACTTCAGCACACACTTGGGTGTACGCTAAACCCGCACGTATCTGAGCAAGGGATTCAGGATGATGTAATAGGCTATTGTGATACATTTTAAGCACGCACTTGTCCTTCAATTCTCATTTGTTACACACTGTATTATAAATGCATTCACTTTGATACGATTGCTATGCGGTCTGGAACATGGAGGCATCTGATCTGCTAATTGGTGTCAGATAATTGATCTATCAAAGGCTTTTAATACTTCTGAATCATGAAATTATTCTCCACAAATTGATTTCCTATTGGTTTTCGAAATTATTTCCTCAATTTGATCAAAGACATTTGGTGTAAAAGGTCTCAATTCCCGTCATGGCATGGCTGCAACTCATTTGATTAGACTATTACATGTGGTGCACCCCAGAATTCAACTTTGTGTGCTGTCTTGTTTCTGTTGTACATTAATGATATTGTGAATACCTCCTTTTCTGTGCTCAAACTCTTACTTTTCGCTGATGACACCATGTTTGGATTGGGTCTCAACAAAATTATATTTTCAATAAATGAATGTCGAAGTACAAATGGCTTCAATCAGAACAAGCTATCCCTCAATCCTAAAAAAAAAAATTAGCATTACATTCAATATAATATTTAATCCACGATCAGCATCCATAACATTGAACATGAATTATATAGCCTCAATCAAATGGATTTGATTCTATCATTATCCCTTGATGTAAAACTTGATAAGAGGTTGTAATGGAATGAGCACATTAACAGGAATAAAAGGAAATGTTCAAAAACATTGGCATTACATGTAATATTAATGTTTGAAATTGGTTCAATTTAGAGATCCGTTAATTAATCATTAAAGGGTCTCTAATTCAACTGTGCTACCCCAAAGACCCACTATTATGCTTTAGTTTTTTCCAAACCTTTTTTTAATGTTTTGATATATGGGGAGAGACAGCCAAATGACATTTAAATTTGATACTCTGTCTCAAAAAGCTTGGCTGTAGACTAATTTTAAATAAACCACGTGTGTTTGTATTATTTCGGATTTTATGGACAAATAAACTAAATCCAATTCAACTCAATTCAATAATTTTTTTCGTATTAACAGTCAACACAAGAGAAAATATGAAATGTTATAAGCTTAATATCAGTGACATCATTAAGATATGGTCATTTTTTATCCACTCGTGGCATTGGAAGGCTTATTTGTTGAGATAGGAATATTTTCTTGTGGTAATTGTATTTCAATCAGCGCAAATTCAAATCGATCTTAAAAAGACCTTTATAACACCTGTTTTGAAGGCCAAAGACCAGTATATATCCGTATTATCTGAATAATGCACAATAAATTTCTAATTATCAATTATCAAAACACTACTGAAATGGCTCTGTTGCACACAATTGACAAAATTGCCAGGGGTGCGCCAAATTAAATGGTCACGAAGGATCGAGCAGTCGAATAAAACCTAGAGAACACAAACAGACCGAAGCTAAGAACCCACGTAGAACACAATCGGCATCTTATATTAGGAGGCAGGCCGAAAGAGATAAAAGGCTACAAGACCGCGGCTGGAAGACGAGTGGAAATTTATTCACAGTATTTGCTGAATACAACAAGATGAAGCAAATGTCATTGAAATTCTATTCTCAAATTGCATTGAATATCTGAACCATAGCTAAAAATGCTCTCGAATCTATTTTACTATTCAAATAACTTTTAATCTGGAGAAATCACATCGAAACGCCTTGATCAAGTTGCCCATCTTGCTGAGGTTATTTTGCAAAATCAAATTCAAATTGCTGATCCGCAAACCGGGGATCGAAGCTCTTCTGGCACTAAATATGTCACTAAAAATATCCGCCAATGAGCTTACCACCCGGCAATGGTGTGCGCATGCGTCAATAATGCCAGTATATTCTTCTGACCAGAGAACCAGTGAAATTGATCAGAGGGTGTTGATCCAGTACTACAGCAACTTTTTTTTTTTTTTTTTTTTTTTTTTTTTTTTTTTTTTTTTTGCGCGGCTCCCCTTCTGACTGGTAATTATGTGAACCAAACCGATATGGCGGAAAATTAGAAGCAGCGAATTTAAGTGTTTATATTTGTGTCTCTTTTATGACATGAAATGAAGGTCGGAGAATCATTATTTTGCGTTCTAATAAAACATCACGGTGTATTTTTCTCGAATTTAGGACAGAGACGTTAAACTCTCTCATAAAATCAACGCTGTAAGCAGTTTAGCATTGAGACACTAAGCTGTTTGGTGTTCACAGCGTTGATTTTATGGGTTACGTTTACTTTCTTTGTGACGACAATTACGCTTCCTATTCACCGCTGGGGGCACTAATATACTAGTCATATTTTTAGTATCAGAAAGCCGTAAAAAAACATCCATTCATTCAGTGCCATTTGCGCCTTATTACACCGGCAGATTTACACGAATAAAAAGACAGTTCAGGTAGTGATCAAGAGAGCAGGATGAGACACAAAATGACTTGACTGTCATCCTCATTTTTGTGGACTTGCCACGAAGGTGACCGAATACGAAGTCCTTCCCAAACATCTACGAGAAACATTTGTACAAGTACAAGTACAACATAGCTTGTATTAACGACCACTTGTTTTGAACGACTACATGTCTAAAACGACCACTTGGCTCGTTCCCAACGTATTTACAATTCTAAAAACCCTATATATAAGACGAACATATGCCAAACGCGACCAGCGACCTCCCTATATCGGTCCCATGATCGAAGGTTGACACAATATGTGAGCTAGACGCGACCACTACACAGCCACCCTCGACCATCGATTTCATGAGCAGGCTTCACTTTTGTTAAAGACGCATCATAGATAAGCGCACGCACAACTGTTGTGCTTTTTGCTAAAATTAAGTGTGATATTCAATTAAGATCAAGCACGAACGCGATCAATCTTGAAGGTTGATTTGTACTTCAGTTTCTGCTAATAGCAATTGAATGTTCTCTTTTAAGTGCACAAATGGTGTTAAACAGGGAAATGTTTTATCCCCGTTACTTTTTTGAGGGTCTTTATATGGATGTTCTTTTATATAGAATGAGTTGATCAACTATTGGTTGTCATTTTGTGAGCACTTCTGTTGGGGCTCTTTGTTATGCAGATGATTTAACTCTCCTTTCTCCTAACAGAAGTTCAATTAAATTATTACTAATAATATGTCAAAATTTTGCAGACCATTATTCTATAAAATACAATTCAAATAAAATTTTAATTATATAATATCGGTTACAATGATAAAAGTTCCTGTAATCTCGGTTTAGTCATTAATTGTCATGTTGTGAATAAATCAACCACCGCCATTCACCCTGGGAATAATTATAATGGATCTCACGCGTGCAAATAATTATTTCTCAAGAGAAGTCCAAACGAGTAGCTGATTCAGCCTATCTACTGTCAGCTGGATTTAGTTTTTGTACTTTTGGGTATTGTTGCACAGTTGTTCAATTCTTTTTGTATTTTGTATTTTGTATTTTTTTTTTCTTTTTACGGTTCCGTTTTATGGCGCCAAGATTTATCTTTATTAAAACAAAATTATTGGTACGATAATTTCATTTATCGACGGTGAAAAGGGGGTCCAAACATTTTGTTCCAGATTCGTCATTATTCTTGTCCACTCGTTGCGTCTGCGGAAAATATCTTGACCGGAAGTCATATTCCCTCACCTGTGTCGGCAGGCTTATTATATTTTCACACCTGTGTCGTCAGGGAAAACTTGTATGGGTTTTTACCTAATTCACTATTCACTTATTCTGCCAATTCACTTACTTGCCAATAATTAGCTTTCTTCATTTTACCTAATCGTACTTAACTATTCACTGCAATTGTCTCATCCTGCCGACAAACTAGCTCGGTTTCCTTATTTGTTATTCTTATTTATGGACTCCCTTAAAGCCATTATATTCCAATTTCTATCTGATTTCCATTTTTTAACCAAGCGATAAATGCATTTTATGTTGCTTGGCGAAAATTATTTAGCAAGATCTGGAGGGTTCATCCTCGTACTCATGGTAGTATATTTTCCTTCTTGATGAATTCCATAACCAGGTACAGGGTGTAGCTTAATAGCATCGTAGCTTAAATGGTCTGCGGATTCTTTCATTCCAACAAATTGTCATTTTATATGAAACTCAGCATGATGCAAATCTCTTGATACATAAGCTGGTGGGTGATAACATTTTGACATTTTCGTACTCTCGATCAACAGACTGGATGTAAAGTTTCATCATGATTGGGTGTCATCTATATTGCTAATATAGTTCTAGATGTCTGCAAGTACACAACTAAGCCGATATGTGATATATCTAAATAATTAGAGTTTTTCAGAGTATTTTTGTATGGAATATCTCCCTTCAAAAATGATGATTGTTCCTTGTTCTAACTGAGTGACATAGGCCTACCAAGTTACAGCAGGCTCTGTGTATATCATAGTTAAGGATGGTATGCGGATTCTTTTCATTTCCCACGAACTGTCTTTTTATATAAATAAAAAATTATAAGGTTTTTTTTTTTTTTTTTTTTTTTTTCCCCTCGCAGCGTAAAATCACAAATAGATGCTCTAAACGCTGAACATAAGTCATAAATTCAGGTTAGGTAGAATATTCGAAAAAGGAGGAGAAACATTTTCAAATGTTTTTTGAAAACAGATATCGACTCCGCTCGGCGTAGCCTCTCTGGCAAATGTGTCAATTCGAGGGTGTGCATTTCAAATGTTCTGTCCCGAGCTGAGTATATGTAGACACTCAGTATATGGTGTAACTCGGAGGGGTCACGTTGGTAAGACGCTGTACAGCAGGTCACACAGATAATCGGATGCCATATGGCATGCACACATTTAATACTCTGCGTAACGGGCCGCCAATGCAGATCCATCGGAACAGGCGTGATGTGTTTGGCGAGTTTTCGTCCGAGTAATGATTCTCGAGGCGATGTTCTGGATGCGCTGCAGTTTCAACAGCCTTTGGGGCAGTCCGTACAGGAGCGCATTGTCATAGTTCAGTCGGGATGAAATAAACGCATGTATAAGCTGCTCGAATGCTTTCCTCGTTAGAAGGTGACATATGCGATCGATGCTGTACAAGGGGACGATGTGACGCTCCATATAAAGAACTTTAAGACGCCCCGTTCCTGAATCCCGGTACTCCCTCGATATAATTAAGAATGCAAAGCAGAAGTGGCCTCGATTGAAGAGATCGTGAAGGAGAACGCAGTTGACTGTGCGCGTCATGAAATGTACTGTGAGGCAAAAAGTGAAGTGCTTGCAGCTGTCAAGAATGCCAATAAAACACACTATCGG